>PVIJ01003355.1:0-17462 GCA_004024925.1 Scalopus aquaticus | reverse complement strand
CTATTTTCTTAATTGTAACCTACTTTTCTTAAAACTCAATATCCCTACTTAAGCAGAAAAGGAAGTATTTTTATGGCATAAGGAAACTACTACACCTGAAATAAAAGATACTTCATTATTCCTGGGAGAAAAGAGTTATCGCAAAAAAAAAAAACCGCAAAAACTCAAAAATGCTAATATTTAAAAACTTACCTCAAATTTAAACCATTCTGAGTTCCACTGAGGGTTGAGGGACTTGAGATACACATCTGTTTTAAAGGTGGTATTACCAAATTTTACCTAGAAACAAATAAGAAATGATTTGAATACAAATATCAAAAAAAAAAGAGTAAAGTAAATTTTAATTTCAACCAAGCAATGGGAGGATTAACCATGGAGGGGGGAAAAAGACAAGTAACCCCTGAGACAGAAGAGAAGAAGCATGAATGGATCCAGATCAGTGAAAGACCAAACCTGGAACAAGTGACTGCCGCTGCTCTGCTTGATCAGCTCTCCAGGGAAGTGAGAAACACAGATTATTACTTCGGAATGGGGGAAGGGCTCAGGATGGCCTTCACTAAGCGTGATCCCAGGGGAAAGTCTTGAGGGAGGAAGCCAGCAAAAACAAAATCAGAAGGTAAAAAGGCCAATCGACTCTCCTACCATCTCAGCAAGAGTCCAGAACTACAGCCCATTATTATAAGAATTTAGTAATAAGATCCTTATATTTTTAACTTCTCCCTATTGGTTATTTCTTAATCCCTTATCTGCACACACACAGTGACCAGTAATAAACTATAACAATTAAAGGCTTTAAACATCTATCTCCAGGGATCATGAAAAGGCTTGGGAGACTATCTTATTTCACAGCCCATCTTGGCAGGCAATAAATCACAGGATCCAAAAATAAGGAGAAGGAAATGAAAGAGGCGCAAAGCAAGCTAAATCTCTGGGACTTGCTTTCAACAAAGAATGGAAATTATGAAACCTCACACTGGACTTGAGAAGTGATCAAAAAGCTTGAGAAAAACAGGCAGCTATTTCCTAGGTTGCCTAGACTTTCCTCATTTTGATTTCTTCAAGCTCTTCCCAATTCTATCAATTACCACTATTAAATATCCTTCTTAATCTCAAAAATCACTAAAAGTTACCCCCTTCTGTTGATCCCAGCAGAGTTCTGTACACTAGATACAATCAGATAATATTAAATCCTCTTCCCTTTTTGATCTACAACCCTGCTTTTGGTATCATTAAGACATGTTGATATTATTGTTCAACCAGTGCAGGAGCTTTTCTAAAAGCAAACTAAACTATTTTTAATCTTCTGTATATTTTGCTAGTTATTTTACCATTCAGTTTGAATTATCAGACATGTACCACCATTCCTAGAAAGTTTGGTTAAAGGGTAAAAAAGGTTTAAAATATTACATTACAATAATAACTTCTTTCATGGCAAAAAATGATATAGTCAAAAATAAACAAGAAACAGAAAAAGAATTTGCCAAACATGTCACTAAGAGCTATTTTCTTCAATATCTAGTGAGTTCCTAAAAAACAATATGAAAAGAACAACATCCCATGGGCAAAGGACACAAATAGACAATGTGAAGAAATGGAAATACAGATGTCTTTTAAATCTAGTAAAAGGTGACTGATTTCATTCATACTAAGAGAAATGCAAAATAAACATTTTTATCATCAGGTTGGCAAAGATGAAAAAGTCTCAAGACAGTATTAGTGAAGCATCTTCCCACTTTGTTGGCAGGATTATGGAGCAGAATGATTCCCATGGAGTGCAGCCTGATGACTTACATGAAAATTGAGATGCCTCGGCCTTGGAAGTTCATACAGAGGTATGCAATGGCATAGAAAAGCAACACTACAATAGCCCAAAATTGGAAACAATCTAGATACCCACCAATTTGGAACTGGTTAAATTAAACATAGCAATGATTCCACACGTTGCAGTGCTAAATAAATGAATGAAGCAGTGGCACAGAACAATGTCAAAGATGATGTATTTTTCTACTGCACAACAATGAGTACAGCATTCTTTGGGGCAGAAAAAAAAATCACAAAATGTTATGAGCCATATAATACATGTCTTTATATGCACAGATCATTTCTAGAAGGATATATAAGAAATGTTAATAGTGGCTACTAGAAAGAAAGGAGATGAGAATGAGGCTGATTCATTTCACAAAACCTTTTGATTTTTGAACCAGGTACAGATATTACTTATTTTTAAATGCATTATTTTAAATCCAAAAACTAAATTCAAATGGCAATAACTATTTTGACTGAACTTACAGAATTCTGGATCCACTTTCAGACATTTAAGACATTTATTGTAAAGAAGTACTTGCATATAAGGCCCCTCCCCGCAAAACTACCAAAAGTCTAAACAGTTAATCAACAGGGAAGTCGCTTAGTAAATACAGGCATCCCTACTAGAAGATGGAGTAGATGATAGGAAAATGGAAAATGTCAATGATACAATAACTGAAAATAAAACCAAGTAATAGAATATTACAAAATCAGGTGTATGACACATACATATATGTTTTTTTTTCATATATGTTTTTAAAATGAAATTTTAAAAAAATTTTTTAAAGCGGGGATTGGGGAATAGATGAACATAAGCCACAGAACATGGCAATTATCTCTGAACAGGGACTGACTGTAGGGAATACAGTTCAGTATAATGAGAAAAGAGGCTTTGGAGTGTTACTTCTGAGTCATACAAATCCTTTGTAATAGGATCTGTTCATGTACTACACTTGAGTTTTTTTTTTTCAATTTTAAATAATCATTAAAAAAATGAAACTTAATGAGGGAAAACAAACATGGAAAGAACAGAGGTTACTGTTCAGTTAATTTAATTTTCATTACATTTCAATAGTCAAGGAAATACTTAGCTTAATTTGCCTAAAAATTGAATAATGTTGAGTAAAATGTTGTTAGCATTTATAAAACCATTCAAAAGTCAAATGGACTTAAGGGTTTTGAGTCAACTGCCAAAAATAGCATATCGTTTTTTAAGTCAGTTCAGAATCCTCTTCAGCTGTGTCCCTCTATATTACAGTGCTCTCCATTCTTTTTTTGGTCAACTTTCCATTCTAGATATAGTACAGATGGGCTAAAGTACAATAAACAAACACATAAACCAAAAACAAGATCTTAGAAAAAGGGTAGAGTGTGTATGTTGCCAACACTGTGATGATTCCCTTCTACTAAAGAAACACAGTTCATTTGGTCTTATTTAATTCCATGGAGATTTTATTGCTCAGCAATTAAATGAATGCCTTACAACTTTGTTAAAGAACATCAGGGATTTCAATGAGATTCACTATAAAGTAAAAGCATTCTCTTCCCCACTCATTAGTTGAATTACCTTGAGAAAGTTATTTAACCTGTTATTTAAAGGCTGCTTCTTCCTCATTACATGAGATAATGCATGTAGAGACCTAGCAAAATACCTACTATATAGAAAATACTCATTAAATTTCTTTTCCTCTCCTGTTCCCTCAAAGAAATGATAATACAGCTTACCAAACAGTTTGTAACATGCAAATTTATATTGGGATATATTTCCACGAACATGTCCCTTACACAGAATTCCATCTAATTCCTCCTGGACAATTCCTACCAGAATTATCATCTTTATTGTAGAGGATTGTGGGTTCCTTGGTGTTGGGTGTGGTACAGCAACACACATCTGAATAGGTGTGAATCACCAACATTACCTCAATTAAAAAAAAAAAAAAGAGGTATCATCTTTAAATACTTCTTGGTATTCACCAGCTTCCTAAATTCCTCAGTTAATACATATTAGAAATTCCTTCATCCAACGTAGTCAGGACCAGTATTTGATCAATTAGCCAAGTAATTTAGTTAAATCAGAGAATCATTAAAAAATGATACAAATGATGGGCCTCCCTGGTGGCGTGACGGGTTAAGCACAGCACTATGAAGCTATCCAGAGTCACTGCACCACGAGTTCAATACCAGGCCAGGGAGATTCCCACACAGAGCAGCAGAGCTCTCCTGCCTAGTCTGCTGCTCCCCTCAGCAGTGTATTGCAGTAGATCTGCCTGTTCTGCTCCCCACTCTGTCTCTGGTGAATTCTTAAATTATAAATAATTATAAAGAATTATAAATAATTCTTAAATTATAAATAATTTAAGATAAAACATTCATGCTTATTCCTCTATTTGTGAATGTAAGACTAAAGTCTCTCCTTTGAATAAGGGTCCATTATTTAGCCCTCTGCACGGTCTGGTTTTCTTTGCATAAACCACAACCGTTATGTATCATTCCATGATTTACATTTTGGGCTAGATGTAGCATCCTAGATTTATATAATCTTTATTCCATCTAATTAAGAGTAAGTCTTTGTAACTATACCCATAATTCTTTTAATATTATAATCAAAATCATTTTCAAACTATTTCAACAGTTTATATAGGATTTAAATCAATTACAATAAAAAACAGATTTGGCATCAACAAATTTGAGAATAAGCACAATGGTTCCTTGGTAAAGTGTATCAGCCAACTGACGGAAGAAACAGGCACATAGGCTTGGTGCAAAACAAGCAGATGTCGTGGGGGATTCAAGCAGCAGTTACAGGAGGAATGCAGAGCTCTATTCCCCTTTTGCTTTTTACCAAGTTTGTCCAAGTTTGTTAAGCTGAAAAACGCTCCTTTTTCCTCTCCACCTATAGAAATTTTACTAACCTTCAAGCCCAGCACAAAGATTTCTCATAGCCAGCCCAGCCTTCATTATCTCTCTTTCCTAGAGCTTACGCAGTACTAACAGCCTACATCACATAACTGGGCCCTTTATTATATTCTAATCCTTTCTTATCCCTCTTTTCCTGCATTAATCTTTTGCTTTTCTGCTGGATTAGTCCTATTAGCACACAAATAGGTTCTGGTATCTCCTAAGTTACTTTTTTAAGTAGTAAGAGCTACATTATCCCCAAATACCACACTATTTCTCCTCTCCCCTTTATAGCCACATTTCTTTCAAGATGGCGCTATTTATGCCATTCCTACTTTACCTCCGCTGCACTTTAACCACTTAATTCACCACAGAATGGGCTTCCCTCCTTATCACATCTCTTGTCAGGATCAGTAACAACCTCCAAGTTGTTCAATCCTGTTATTTCTCTATCCTCTTATACAACCTCTCAGTGCCATTTGACAGATAAGGGCATCCTCTTTCTAGAAACTTCTGCTTTCTGAGGCATTATTTCCCTGATTTTTCTCCCCATTCACTGGCTGACAATCTCAGTTCCCTTCTCCCAGTACTCCTCCTCAAATAGACTCCTTAGTGTTGAGTTTTTCAAGGAACCATCATTCCTCTCCCCCAAGCCAGAGGTTTACAAATGAGACAGAACCAACTCATAAAAGAGCTTTCAGAAATTTCTAGGGGTGCTTTTTGGGGGGTGAGGGGAGTATAGAGTACAGTAGTAGTATTTAGTTTGCAAAGGCCAAAGATGCTAGGTACCTGCAATACAAGAGACAACCCCTAACAAGGAACAACACATACTTTATGCACTGGCTTTCCAATGTCCCACTCACATGGGTAAAAAAACTTACCTAGAACTTAATCCAGTTTACAGATAAAAGTGATGGAATTTCAAGAAATATAAGCAGCACATAATTTAAGAAAGAACCATTTTTCCCAATGTTGACTATTTTGGAAAAATCACACATCCAAAAGCAATGAAGGCCTGTCTGAGATGCCAAAACCAGACAACCTCCCTCTATATGAGGTGAAGCCATGTTTATGTGATTTTATAAAGCAGGCACTGCCAATCCTGCATCCTTCTTTATTTTCTCCATAGGTCGTACTTATCATCTAGCATACTTCATCCTTCTTTATGAACTTCCTCTTCCCACAAAACTAAGTTCCATGACTAAAGAAATTTTTGTTTTATTCACTGCTATATCCCCAGCATATTATACTAGGGTTTGATATAAACAGAGGCTCAATAAATAAATAGGGTTTGATATAAACAGAGGCTCAATAAATAGGCATGAACTGATTACTCTACATCTTCTACTAGGGTCATGAACAGGGACTTCCATGTTGAAATGAATGCTTAAGAACAATTTTATTTCTCTTTAGTACTACACTTAGAGAATTACATTGAGTTTTTTGTAATTGTAAGGTTAGACAGGTTATGTTACCTATGAATATCATGCCAGGAAAGCAATAACTGCTATATGAAGGGGATACTGGGTCTCAGAGCTGAGAAACACTGAGCTATGTGAGTTGATTTGTAACTCAGCCTCTCTTTCCAACACTATACTCACAAAACCAACTTCCTCCTTGACAACCCCAATTAAAAGGTCCTAAGGACATTTGCAACCTAACATGCCCAAATATGATTTTTCATCTACTCAATCAACACCATGGGAATCTCAGGTAATTACCTCAATGAATCCAGAGAGCTAGGAGTCATCTTCCTCTCTCCCATTTCCTGGTCCCCTACTCCAATCTACAAAGAAATCTTGCAGAGTAAAAGTACATCTGGAATCATCCATTTCTCTTCATTACGAAAACTATCACTTTGGCTCTTACTACCTCGTTTTTCATATTTAATAGAATCTCCTACCTAGCTGCCTGCTTCACCTCTTCCCCTTCATGCATTCTCCAGACAGAACAAAAGTGTTCATCTTAACAACTGTTTCTCATTAAATTTAAAATAGAACCCAAACTCCTAAACATTGCTCCATGAAGTCATGTGATCATGACTTCATCTCATACAGAGAGGGCCTGTGTGGTTCTGGCATCTTAGATGGGCCTTTATTGCCTTTGGTGATGAAGTTAAGGAGAGCTCTTTGACCACCTCCAGCTTCATCTTGCACCATTCTGGTCTTCATCGCTACATGTCAGCCAAGCCATCTTCCTTCACTTCCTAAAAGATCAAATTTCCTCTGGATCTTTCCTCTTATAAGACTAGCTCCTCCTCCAGCCTCTCTTCTGTCCCTCCTACACACATGTATACCCCAGACCAGGTGCCCTCTTATCCAGCAAGTCTTCACTTGAGTGACACTTCCTCAGAATCCTCCTAACTGCTCCACCCAGAGGTTCCCTTTTAAGTGTCTGTCTATTGTTCTCTCATGTACACATCACAAGTTGCGATCATACGTTTAGTAATTATTTTTCATGTTTATCTCTCCCATCAAAATGTAAGCTCTATAAAAGCAAAAACCAAGCTTATTTTGTTTACCATCATAGTCATCGGCTAGACCAGTGGCATAGCAAATAGTGAAGATTGAGTAATTGCTTGTCAAGTTACAGTGAGTCACCCTGGAATGCGACTCTTTCCTCCCCAGCAAAAACCACTGGTCACCAGAACCTGACAATTTTATCTAAGAAACATTCCTCAAACATTCCTCCTCTAGTCCATCCCAAGTGCCACTGTTTCAGATGCACAAATTAACCGCCTTCCTAATTGCTCTGCCTGCCTATTCTTTCACTGTTCAGTCCTTCACCACTGAAGCCAGGCTATAAAAAAACAATCTAATACAAACATGATCTTATTTCATTTCTGCTTAAAAAGGTCCCCTGAATAGCCCCTGCTCACAGGACAAAAGGAACCTTAATATAAAAATAGGGTCTAACTTCAACCTAACCTCCACTACACACCTATCTTCTTATACTCTCCGCACATCCCAAACCCAGATAGCTCCCTCATACTATGTCCCCATTCTTTGCCTGTGGTGTTTCCTCTGACTAAGAAATTCCTGGGTATCCTTCAAGACCTACCTCAAATGCCACTTTCTTGGGAAGACTTCCGAAACCTCCAGAGACAGAATTGATTTCTAAAACAACACTCATGATCTTGTCAGGCGAGTTAGGAATAGCAGAGCAGAGTGCAGACAGGAGACCACCAGGTAACGGACATTTACAAGGTTAAGTAACTGTAAGCAAATTACAGTCCTGAGCCCTTGGTTACCTCATCTGTAATATGGAATAAATGAATAAATAAAAAACAATAGAAGGACTGTCCTGAGGCTTATTTAAAAGTACTTAGCACAGAACTATAATAATGGACTCAGTACATGTTAGCTATGTGCTATTAACCTAAACTCTGTGGATCAGTCTCTGAGTTACTTGGAAGCAAAGACTACTTGCTTTGGTAATCTCTACATTCCCATTTCCTAACATCTAGCCCAAGAAATGACTTAGTAACTGTTTCTCAAATGAAAATGAAGTTGGGATTGAGAGTTACCAAGCCAATGTTCGGGGTGGAAACTGCAGTTTTAGGGAGTATCAAGAATATTTTATATTGAGATGAAATCAGGCTCTATGTTCTCATGTATCTATCACCTCTAAGCATGTAACACCCGCATTATAGTTCCAATGCTCTGGCTCATCATCATGTCAATTTCTATTACAATTTTCACTTGGCTTCTTTCAGACTCTGGGTTATTACTTTCCGGGCCCTAGGCCTGTGCTAATTTGCATGAGTTATAAGCTAATCATTAGATCCAAGAAGCAATTTTGCCATTTAAATCCAAGGCATTTAATTGGCTTCCTACCTCAAGGCACTCAATTACCGTGCAACAGCTCGACCGGCTCACCAGTCTATACAGGCACAGAAAGTGTTGCCGCTGTGTTTTGGAACTTACATTGATGATTCAGAAAGCGTGATGCTACAGAGTGGCGGTCCTGGCCCGGGACGTCTCCCGGTGCCCATAACGGACAGCCGGTGTCTGCATTCTTAAACATCCTCTCCATCACTCTGGGATGTAGAGCTGCGCGGCCCCAAGGGACCGAGCTTGCGCGCGTGTGCCACGCCTGGGGATGTCCTCGCTGGCAGGTGGCCCGCTCCGAGCCCTGACAGCAGGGTCACCGCGGCGGGCGGCGCCGGACCGCCCGCGAGCGGTGCGCCCATCCCTCGGCCGGCCATTGGGCAGGCACCTTCCAGGGAGCGCCGCGCATCGGAGGGCGGCCGAGCGAGCAACGCGCGGAGGGGCGGGGGCCAGGTGGGGAGGATCCTTCACCCGGCTGCGCGCCCCGCGTGGGTGCAGGGGGGCAGCACCTAGCACCAACCTCCACGAAGGCATCAGTCAGGTCACTAGCTCGGTCCATCACTGGCAAATGGCGCCCGGCCACGATTTTCACCTTCAGCTTCCCTGGCATGGTCTCGGCTCCGGTCTCTCCTCCCGCTCCTGCAGAAACAAACAAGCGCGTCTGCGCCCAGCGCCCAGCGCGAACGGGGCGGGGGAGGGGCGCGCGCGCGCGGGAGGGGCGCGCGCCGGCGGGCACGCGCGGGCTAACTGACAGCAGAGCGCGCGCGGGAGCCGCGGCCGCGCCGACTTCGCCACTCACACTATGGGGAGAAGGAGTGCCGTCCCGCGCGGGCGCTGAGGCCTCATTCCGGAGAGGCAGCCGGAGGAGCGGCCCCGGTGGATTCTTCGGCGTCTGTCCCACAGCTCTGGCCTGAGAAGCCCAAGCCAGTCAACATCTCGTAGACTTTCGACGGCCCCCACAGGGCTGTCTCCGCCTCCCAAGATGGCGGCTCTCGGGGCGTGGAGGAAACATCGATCATTCGGCGCTCGGCCCACTGGTCGGGAAGAGATTAAATTCACCGGGGAAGGGTGGAAGGGGCGGGGCGGCCTTCTGCGAAGCCGCAGGATGGGGCAGTGGGTCGAGCCCTGCATCATCCACCGAGCGGGTTCTGAGGGTTGGATCCCGGCTCTTGCTCGCGAACTGGCTGGCTCCGTCCTGCGGCTAACCGCCCGGGAGGCTGTGGGTTTTCTCCGCGGCGGACGCCTTCCCAGTCGCCAGTGCTGCCTTTCCGAAGGGTTGTGACGGAAGGAGCAGCAGCCGAGGCTTTTGACAGGAGTGAGTTTAATCTGCCTTTTTTAAGGGCCCGCTAGTGCTTCGTAAAATCCCATTAATTGGTTTCTACCCGGCGGGAGTGCTGTTCTTTGCTTGCTATGAAGAAGTGAGAAATTTCAGGGAGTCCTCAGTCGAAGTATTCTGTTGTAACTTTTTAAATCCAGTTCTGTACACGTGTGCTCTTTGGGTTATAGTTGTAGGTTGTTTGGGGTGGGGGCGAGCCCAGAAATCAAATGCACTGCGTGAATGAGTATGTCCCCCACTCTTAGGTGGGTTCTGTGAGCTTATTTAGCCTCGCAGGCCTGAAAATGAGACCTACAGTGCTGGCAGGGGTTCAGAAGTGCCTTTGAGAGATCAGTCAACTGCAGGGAATGCACCAGATGAACACAATCTAAAAACATCTTCAAGAATCCACCCAATAAGTAAATAAATACATATACACACACACATACACACACACGTGTGTGTGTGTGTGTGTGTGTGTGTGTATATATATATAAAATACATCTTTTATATATGTGGGGTATAATCTATAGACTCAGTACATCAAAGAAAGATTAGGGAAACTGAGGCGCACTCCCAGCATGTAACACAAATCACTCCATACCAAATGTCAAAAACTGTTAACAGTACTGCCATATCAAATGCCCAAAATGCATTAATAATCCGGTTAAAAGATTATACCCCTGGATTCATCAGGAATGGAAAATCCCCAAATGAAGATATCAGGATGTTTTCAACTTGAAAAATACTCCGGTTAAATTAAGTGTTTCAGGCAATGGTGACCCATAATAATTTTTTCAAGGCAAAAAATTACTTCCACGGAGGAATTGTTCACTTAAATGGGAAGTTGAGCTCTTCCAAAGAGAATAGAAAAAGGCTTCTTCAAGATAAAAGTCTAAAAGAAAAAATGTTGACTTTTCCAGAGTAGAGAAACCATTATCCAGGCAAACTGACAAAAGGATGGAGGTCACAGTTCCTATGCAAATTTCCTTAGATCTCTTTATTTTGTGACTTCTAATTCTATCTTTAAAATGCCCTTTCAAGGTCAGCTACACTAAGTGATCTGTTAATTCTGTGTTTTGTTTCTGTGGTGAAGGTAAAATAGCTTTCCTACTGAAATCAATTTTATCATATTACCAGTTCACTAAAAACATACCGAATTACACAAAGAAAAATTACTGGAAAACCAAAGTTTAGCAATAATCTTAGTGGAAGTTGTATTATGAGACATTGCAATATAAAACTATTTGCAAATTGCACAATTAAAGTTTAACAATGTCAGCCTCCTAATTAGTAGCCTGTGAGATACTTGTACATACCTGTTGCCTTAGGCTTCATCAACAGGAGATTATAATTAAGATGCTTCCTGAAGACTTTTTTTTTTTTTTTTTTTTTTTTTTAGTAACATTAAGCTTGACTTCAGTTTGTTTTCTGGTTTGTTCTAATTAATGCTGTGAACAAGGCTGGCTTTTCTGGCAAATCTGTCCTGATCTGGTTGCTGATTACCTTCTTGAGCTTCAGACCTCTGTAACACCCATTTTGTGTTTTATATACAGCATAATAACAAGAGTTGGCCACTATTGAGCATTTGCTGTGTACTAGCTGCTGAAGTCAGTGCTTCACAGCCTCCCTAAAATCCTTGGAGATTGGAATTAACACCCTTCATTTTACAGATTAAGAATTCAAGGCTTTGAGAAGGCATAGTGATTACCCTAAGACACAGTACTTAGGACATTGGAGGCAGGACATGTGATTCCTAGAACCCAAGTTCTTTAAAGGAAAATTGTCACTCTCCAAAAACACTAGGTTTTTCTCTTTTTCTGAGATGGCTTTCTCATAATCATCCTAGCAAATACTTAAGAATTCATAATTCAGTTCAAATGTATTTCTACAGTCTTCCCTGATTTCCTTCCAAATAAATACTCCACTCCCACCTGTATGTGATCACTAAATCTAATACATTGATTATTGCACTATCCATATGTTTAATTACTCATTGCCTCTCCCTATTAAACTTTGAGCACCTTTAAGGGAAATACTGTTTCCTAAATATTTCTCAATTCTCAGTTCTTTGCCTTTTGCTCTTCAAGTGGTCAACAAATGCTTGTGAATTTAAATTTGAGTCACAGTTGACACATATGCTATTATTACTTTGCTCTGTCTTCTTTCTGACTTCCTAAAATATTTCCTTTATCTCTAACCATACCTGCAAGGTTAATGTTCTCAAAGCTGGTCTTTGCTGAAACCTGTGAATAATTTTCATTTTACCTCTCTGTAACATTTGACACTGTTAATCTCCCTCTCCTTGAAACGCCATTCCTCTGGGTATTCAGATACCATGTTTTGCTTACCTGTTCTGTTACATGCATCTATCTTCTCAGCTTCCTCACTGCCCTCAACAGGTGTTTTTCTCAGTGTTTGTTTGTTTGTTTTTGTCTTTAAAGATTTATTTATTTATGTGTAGAAGAACTGGGGTGTTGGCCAGGGGTGCCTGGGAGTGAGGGGATTCACCAGAGACAGAGAGTAGAGCAGAATAGGTGGATCTACTGAAGTACGCTGCTGAAGGGAGCAGTGGTAGAGACAGGAGTGGTTTGCTGCACCCTGTGGGTTAGCTGCCTAGCCAGGGATCAAACTCAGGCAGTGGGAGTGATAGCTGAGAATTAAACCCTAGGCCACCAGAAAGGTCCCTCTGTATTTTGTTCTTGACCCTTTTCTCTAACTGTTGTCTCTTCCTAGGTGATCATATTCATGCCCATACTTTCAGTTTCTATCCATTTAGCTAAAGATTCTCACATTTTTATTTGTAGCTAAGTTTCCTTCTGGATCTGAACCCATATATGCAACCGTCTAGTTCCTATTGCCATTTGGAATGTCAAGGTGACCATAAAGTCAACCATACCTAAGCTGGAACTATATCCAACTATAGGAATCATGATGACAAAATGAAAAGCCTAGTCCTCCTTTTTGTTCCCCTTCTGACACAGTAGTCACACCAGCTACCTAGTCAAGAGCTCAAGCCAAAAACTCATGGGTTTTTAAGTTTGAGGGTGGATCCATTTGACAACTTGAGTTTAGTTCAGTTACTTCTGCTTGAATTTGCTTATAAAGGAACAAATCAGCTGCTTATAGGTAGGTAGGTAGGTAGGTAGGTAGGTAGGTAGGTAGGCAGTAAGACAGGCCGACTCATCTGTTGGTTCCAGTGTATCTTGTGAAGGTAGGCCTAACGTCTGTGGAATTTGACAGCCGTGAGTGAGATCGTCTCCAGATTGGAAGATGGTTGAAGTGGATACGTCGTATATTACTCATCTTGCACTCTGTGAGCCTTGTCACCCAGGGGCTGGGCAGGTCCTAGGCTTGATTTTCTTACTGTGCCAGTACTTGGACAAGCTCCAAATTGAAGCCTGAAGGTTTTCCACTTATATATAATTCAGGCCTTTGTGGAAAACTCTTTTAAGACATAATTCACAATGATTTTTGTCTCCCTTTTCCTTACCTTCGACACTCACTTTATTGCCAAGTCCTATTGTTTATAAAGATCTCTCATTCATCCATTTTCCTCCATTGTTTATCACCTAGAAGACTGGTATTCCCACTTCCACTCTTACTTTCCTCTAACCCACTCAGTATAAAGCAGCCCAACCCTTCTTTTTAAATAGCAAATGTATTTATGTCACTCTCTTTTAGGGGAATTTTTGGGCAAAGATCAGGGGTCACTACTTTTTTCTTATGAGACCCTTCTCTTTATAAGAAAGTAAAAATACCCAGAACTTTGAGAGAAACATTAGCCACGGTTTTAAATTTCATTTGTTTTGGCATTGTTGGACTTGTTTAAAGTCAAGCATTGGTTTTCTCCACTGTGTGTTGACATATCACCTGTACTAGATTGTTCCATTTCAACTGAAATTGTCATTCAAATGAACTGTTCCATTTGTCTTTACTAACCACACTAGGTTCTAGTTCATTTCAGTTCATCAGATCCAAGACAGAGTCCTGATCCTTAAAAATGTTAACACTGGGGCCTCTCTGGTGGCACAGGTGTTAGTCTCAGCACTATCAAGCTATCAGCAACTACTGCTGCACTAGTTGATCCCCAGCAATAGAGCTGACCCACATGGTGCAGCAGACCTCTCCTGTCTTGTCCGCTGCTCCCCTCAGCAGTGTATTTCAGTCAGTCCACCTGTTCTGCTCCCCACTGTGTCTCTGGTGAATCCTCTCACCCCTTACACCTCTGACCTACACCCTAGCTCTTGTATGCATAAATAAATACAATAAATCTTTTTTTAAAAAATAGCACTGTATTTCTTCCCATGCACACCATTTTGCCTTTGCCAATTAGGTGTCACTAATAGTTTTTATGATCCTCCTCTTCACAGAGACACCAATTATAACCTTAATCGGATTAATTACATCGAATCATAAATTCCCAGATCCTTTGTTAACTTCCAATCTCTTCCTGTTGTTAACAGGAGCATTCCAATAATGTTTCTACCTGAGAAAACGAAACTAGATACATAGATAGATTTACTAAAATTGTCACAAGCAGGATTCACCTCCCAGGCTGAACTCACTGTGGACTAGCATTGTTCAGACTAGGAGTGCTGACAAGTGGGTTACTAATTACTGCAGTTGATAGGGAGAACAAAGGTAAACTGTCTGTAGCTTGTATAGCCCAGGGTGATACCATGTCTACTCAGACTGTTGCAGGCAGCTGAAGGGATTTCTAACCGTGTTATAAGTTGTGTTGCTTCCCACAGGAGGGAGTAGTTTCACACATTGCACCTGCCATGCAGGCAGCTACTGCAGTTCAGATGAGATGCAGTTGAAATTTTAGCAATCCTTAGTGAAACCGTACTAGACTAAGAAGTCATTGCATATCTTCTTATACTAAAGACGTTGGAGCTTGAATAAGTACTCTCAGTACAGATTTCACCAAATATCCTGGAACCTTAACCACTACTACCTCACCCTGTCATTTGCGTCCAGATAGCTAACCCAGTTCTTACTTCCCAGTGAACAAAGAAACTTACTACTCCCACCCGCAGTTAAGGGAGTTTCACTCAACATCCCCTGACTCTTCACATGTCTATTTACAAAATTTGTCATGAATAAGATTCAGCTCCCAATGTCTCTCTGCTGCTGTCAAGATAAAAGCCAAAATTTCTAATCTAGACAATGAGACTCTCCATGATTGGACCCCTACCCACTTGAGTAACTATTTCTCATGATTCCTGCACTTGTACCAACTACATTGTTCCCTTTCAAGGCAAAAAAAAATTCACCATGTTCCATTTCATTTTTTTTTAAGATTTATTTATTTATGCATACAAGCTGGGTACAGGCCAGAGGCATGGGACGGCAAGAGAGTGCACTAGAGACAGAGTGGGGAGCAGAACAGGCAGATTGCCGGAAATACACTGCTAAGAGGAGCAGCGGACAGCAAGAGAGGACAGCTCGCCATGTGGGAATCTCCCCTGCTGGGCATCGAACTCACATTGCTGCTGCCCACAGCTCCACAGTGCAGCCCTTAACTGCTGCGCCACCAGGGAGGCCCACCATGTTCCATTTCTTAATAACTAATGTTGGGTTAATGAGTAGCTATTTGGAAAAAGAAGAAATTGTATATATTACTTCCATCATGATACTTAGAACTTAGATCACAAAGGATCACTATCTCTGATATATAAAGAGGATCTAAAAGAGCTACAATGCTTTTGAAAAAAGGACATGAAATAGAAACAAATGGTTTATAGAAAAAGAGAGTCAAATGACCCTTCACCATATGAAGAGATGTTCATAAGAAAGATGTAAATTAATCCCATAATGGCTTGTCATTTCTTGGTTGTCAGCTATGGGAGGAAATCAAGTTTGACAACATCCTGTTGGCAATACTATAGGGAAATAGATACCATCTTCTATTATGGATGGAATGCAAATTTATATAACCTATATGGAGGAAGTTTATGCAGTTGCATATGGATTTGTGTTTGACCCAGTAACTTCACTTCTAGGAATGTATCCCAAAGGAACACTAACAAAAATAAAATAACACCCATCTGCAATCCTAAATGAAATTCTAGGCTGCACCTAGAGGGTTCACCAGAGACAGAGTGGGGAGCAGAACAGGCAGATCAGAAATACACTGCTGAGGGGAGCAGCGGGCGAGGCAGGAGAGGTCTGCCGCACCAAGTGGGATTCTCCCCGGCTGGGCGTCGAACTCGCATTGTGCGCTGCCGACAGCTCCACAGCGCGGCGCTCAACCACTGCGCCACCAGGGAGGCCCCAAAATATTACATAACTTAAAAGAGTTAACCTACAACTGGACCTTTATGTTAAGAAACCAACTAAAAGAATATTTCTGAAAGAATCAGGAAAATTTTAATTTTGACTGATACTTGATAATATTAATTATTAAGTACTTAGGCATAACAATAGCACAGACGTTTGACTCTACCTTTTAAATATACACACAACAATAAAATGTACTTCGAAGAACCTTCTACCACGGGTTGCTCATTCCATTTGAGTTGAAATCTGAAAGATGAGTAGGAATCTATTTCAACTCAAATGTTTTTTTCCAAATAAATCCCCAAATCTCCTAGAATCTCCAAAGTAAATAACTTCTCCTGTTATGTAGTGTTATTATGTTTTAAGTTATCACTTCTGGTGCTAATGCAATTGTAATAAAATTATTATTATGAATGTAAATCGTTTCCCATCTTCCTTACTATGAAGTATGCAAGCCCCATGAAGTCAGGCCATGTTCATTATGTTTGGCCTTTGCATATCTGGCACACTGTGCACAGTAGGACTTTAATGCATTTTACCTAGAGAATGAAGTGCCATAACCCTATGTGAGAAGATACTATGGCAGGTGGGCCTTCCTGATGGCACAAGGGGTTAAGTCTCAGCACTATGAAACTGTCAGCAGCCACTGCAGCACAAGTTCGGTCCCCAGCCAGGGAGGTGACCCACATAATACAGCAGACCTCTCCTGCCTCGCCCACTACTCCCCTCAGCAGTGTATTTCAGTAGATCCACCTGTTCTGCTCCCCACTCTGTCTCTGGTGAATCCTCTCTCTCACACATACACACGCACATGCACCTCTGGCCTATACCTCAGCTCTTGTAAACATTAATAAAATAAATCTTAAAAAAAAGATATTATGGCAGATCCCTAATTCCACTGGAATGCCAAGGACTTATCAGGACATATCCCTCGATTCTCATCTCAACTCCCATTTGCTGACAGTATGAGATTAAATTATTTAGCCCTTCCCTTGAAGTAAAGGGTTGTTGGAAGAATTTAGATAACATGTTTAAATTTTCTAGTACACAGAGGTATCCAATGATTATTAACTGTTGTTTGTGTATTCTGCAAACATTTTTATTGAAAAATTGTTCAGGAAAGCAGAGATTTCACGGTGAATTAGACAGATGAACCCCTATCCTCAGGGAATAAAACATTTTAATAGAAGAGAAATTAATAAATGAGTACTGTAACTCAGGGCATATATATACATATATACTTGTATAAATACACACATATACATATATACACTATAAAGAATAATTGTCAGAGGCCGGCTCTGACCGAGGTTGGGTTCCCGGGGGTG
>PVIJ01003354.1:0-137253 GCA_004024925.1 Scalopus aquaticus | reverse complement strand
AGTGTCTCTCTCCCACCCGGCCTCCCTATAGTCCTGTTATAAGTGAAACCATTCGATATTTTTCTTTTTCTTTCTGGCTTATTTCACTGAGTATGATTCCCTCTAATTCCATCCATGTCTCTGCAAATTGCATGTGTTTATCTTCTTTCCATGCTGAATAGTACTCCATTGTGTATATGTACCACTGGAGGCTGAGGTTTTCCTGGGTCTCATTTTTCCCTAGCTTTGCCCACTGTAGTTAACTCCTAGACTCCCTTAATGTGCCTGCTAAGCCACAGAATCCCAAATTGAATCTTGGGTGTGTCTCTTCCAGGCTGTGTCTGAAGAACAACAACCGGGACTCAAGGGCAAAAAGGGGAAGGAAGAGAAGTCAAAGGGGAAGGTCAAGGTGAGGGAGTCTGGGCACGAGGAGGTGCTGGGTCTCAGGGATCACAGCATGTCATCAGGACTGCTGTCTTTTCCATATTAGCCTCAAAATAAATTTGCTGCTCTGGACAACGAAGAAGAGGAGGATGAAGAAGAAATAACCAAAGAAAAAGAGCCACCCAAACAAGGGAAGGAGAAAGCTAAGAAAGCAGAGCAGGTGTGTGTTGTGTTGGGGGAAGGTGGGTGGAGGTACTGGGCCTCTGGGGCTCTTGTGGGGGGCAGGGTCTAGGGCTGCCATTCTATCTAGAGCAGGAATTGGCAAATATTTGTGAAGGGCTATGTGGTAAATGATTTTGGAGCACGTACAGCCTCTCATCTTTTTTTTAAACAACTCTTTGAAAATGTGAGAACTGTTAATTCCCAGGCTGACAAAACAGGTGTCAGGTCAGATTTGGCCCAAGGGCCATCATTTCTAGTCCCTGACTGGAGAAGAAGGGACACCACTCTTCCCTAGGTGATCTGGATTCTGACTGGCACTCACGGGCTACAACTTTGAGTACCTCTTCCCACCTCCTCAGGTCTCAGTTACCTCATGTGTGATACAGGGGTGTCCATGGTCACCTCCACCACTTTATAATTTTGTGATTCTGTGGATTTTTCTCTGGCTGCATCTTTGCATATAAACAGTAGAGGCCAAAAACTCACTTGATACTTGAGAAGAACCTGTTCCATGTATCCTACCCTCAATGCCATTGTATTGGCATTCTATTTATGGCTTGTGCCATCCTGATATGCAGGGTGGCTGGAAGGCTGCAAGGAGATTGGGGGTGGGTGTGAGAATGAGGAAGACTCTTCAAGATACCTTTTTTTAAAGGTTTATTTATTTATGCATACAAGCTGGGGTGTAGGCCAGAGATGTGGGGGGGTGAGAGGATTCACCAGAGACAGAGTGGGGAGCAGAACAGGTGGACTGACTGAAGTACACTGCTGAGGGGAGCAACGGGTGAGGCAGGAGGGGTTTGCTGCGCCATGTGGGAAGCTCTCTGCCCGGGTAGCGAACACATGCTGCAGTGGCTGCAAAGAACTTGATAGTGCTGTGACTTAGCTCCTCACGCCACCAGGGAGGCCCTAGACCTCTTCAAGATACATTAGCACTTTGGGTGGGAAGAAAAGAGCTGACTCGAGCTGGGGGTCTGGATGACGTGAAATATGAGTTCTGAAAGGGGACCCTCATTTTTCAGGGTTCAGAGGAAGAAGGAGAGGAGGAGGAAGAAGGGGAGTGTAAAGCTGATGATCCCTATGCTCACCTTAGTAAAAAGGAGAAGAAAAAGCGGAAGAAACAGGTAAGCCCTTGGGTTCTTAATGGTCAGGTTCGGAGGATTTACCTTGTAATGCTTCAAGTAGAGGTTGTGTGAATTGGACGACAGGAGGGAGGACTTTGGGAGTTGTTGCAACTAAAACAATTGGGGGTGGACAGAATTGTGTTTGGTGACATAGGGCTCTCGCGTGGTAATGGGAACTGGCAGACAGTGACCTGGAATGTGACTTCTTTCTTAGATAGAGTACGAGCGTCAGGTGGCTTCCTTAAAAGCAGCCAATGCTGCAGAGAATGATTTCTCCGTGTCGCAAGCAGAGATGTCCTCCCGCCAGGCCATGTTAGAGAATGCATCTGACATCAAGGTAAGGTAGGGGGAGGGAGTCCTGAGGGGGCCCTTCCAGCCACCTCACCCAGGGAAGTGCCAGTTCTCTCCTGTCCCTGGGGTGGCCCCTGGCAAGCCCTTGGCAAGAAAGTTTGGAGGCATTTGCCACACCCCGAGTTCTGCCGATTTGAGTGAGAAGATAGAAGTGCATAGGGAAGGGGACTGACAGTGGTGAGAGGGTGTGGGGGTGTGGGGAGAGGAGGGGCTTCTCTGCAGAAGCTGCAGCTCCTGTCTGAAAGAGAATTCTCATGCACCCCCCCCCCCCCCGCCACTCCATCCCTGCAGCTGGAGAAGTTCAGCATCTCTGCCCACGGCAAGGAGCTGTTCGTCAACGCAGACCTGTACATTGTGGCAGGCCGCCGCTACGGGCTGGTGGGCCCCAATGGGTAAGGAGAGGAGCGGCTGGAGGCAGGGAAGGGGAGGGCCTAGGGGACTTCTCATTGGCGAGCTGGCCCTGATCACGCTCATTCCCCAGCAAGGGCAAGACCACGCTCCTCAAACACATCGCCAACCGGGCCTTGAGCATCCCCCCCAACATTGACGTGCTGCTGTGTGAGCAGGGTGAGGCCATGGTGGGAATGGGGCTTGGTGGTGAAACTGGGGGACTTGAGGGCTGGGCCATTGGACCAGAGCATGGGTGCTAAAGGAAAGGGGGAAAGGAATGAGGACTAGGGGATGTTTTGTTTGGAACAAGCACAAACCATGGGGCGGGGTTAGGCAACCGGAAACAACTTGAAGGGAAGAGGGTGGTAGCAGCCTTGGCCTTGGGGGTGTCCTGACTATTCCCTCCACCCCCAGAGGTGGTTGCGGATGAGACGCCTGCCGTACAGGCTGTTCTTCGAGCTGACACCAAGCGGTTGAAGCTGCTGGAAGAGGAGCGTTGGCTTCAGGGCCAGCTGGAGCAGGGAGATGACACGGCTGCCGAGAGACTAGAGAAGGTAGAGGAGATGGCGCAGGGGACACGATCTGAGACTTGGGGGCTCCTAGGACCCTCAGACATGTGTCCTCTTCTCCCTCCTCCCAGGTGTATGAGGAATTGCGGGCTATGGGGGCAGCCGCTGCAGAGGCCAAAGCGCGGCGGATCCTGGCTGGTCTGGGATTTGACCCTGAAATGCAGAATCGGCCCACACAGAAGTTCTCGGGGGGCTGGCGCATGCGTGTCTCCCTGGCCAGGTGGGCTGCCGACCTCACCGCACTTAGAGCCTGAGCCCACCAAGGCTCTTTTCCTTCTAACTGTTATTCCCAGGCCCATAGGAAGCTTCAAGGCTAACGGCTTCCTCCCTTCCACTTTGTATTGTCAGACTCAAGGTCTCCTCTCTCTGCTTGGGGGTGTTTTTATCAATATCTTCTGCACAAAACTTCTCAGACTGGGAAGGAGCGTTTATGGTCTCAGGCTCCACCTAGCACAGGCTTCTCTGGGGCTTTCTGAGCCGGGGGCTTCCTCCCTGACACTTTGGCGCCCTCTGCAGGGCACTGTTCATGGAGCCCACGCTGCTCATGCTGGACGAGCCCACTAACCACCTGGACCTCAACGCCGTCATCTGGCTCAATAAGTGAGTTGCCCTCGGCGCGCCTTTGCCGTTGGCTTGCGTTCTGCCCTTGTTGCCTCTGGCTCTTCTCCTGCCTCCCCTCAACAGTGCTGAGTCCATCTCTGCCTTCCTCCCTGCCCTGTTGTTTTCTCCTCCCTCTCACTTAACCCTGGCTTGACCATTGTGACATTTCCACATCCTTCTCTAAAACCCAGCTACCTCCAGGGCTGGCGGAAGACGTTGCTCATTGTCTCCCACGACCAGGGCTTCCTGGATGACGTCTGCACCGACATCATCCACCTCGATGCCCAGCGCCTCCATTACTACAGGGGCAATTACAGTAAGTAGGTTGGTTTATGAGTGGAGGAAAGTGATGGGCCTTGAGAAGGGCCTGGGGAGCAGGGCCCAAAGGGCTGTGGTAATAAGCAAAATCTTGTCTGGACTCTGGATGGTGCTGCCTGCCCCCATTCTCTCCATTCCTGGTGGTCCCTCTGCTAAAGAGAGGGGTAACCCTTGATACGTGTCCCTTTTTCCTGTTTAGTGACCTTCAAGAAGATGTACCAGCAGAAGCAGAAAGAATTACTGAAGCAATATGAGAAGCAGGAGAAAAAGCTAAAGGAACTAAAGGCGGGTGGCAAATCCACGAAGCAGGCGGTATGTCCCTGGGGGTCTTCCTGGGCTGGGAGGTCCTTAGGAGAATTGGGGGAGGCGAATCCTTGGGGACACCAACCTGCCTTTTGAGGACTGCTGTGAAGGGTGGCAGTGTTTCTCCCTTTCCCCTTCCAGGAGAAACAAACGAAGGAAGCCCTAACTCGCAAGCAGCAAAGATGCCGACGAAAAAACCAGGATGAAGAGTCACAGGAGGCCCCCGAGCTGCTGAAGCGCCCCAAGGAGTATACCGTGCGCTTCACCTTCCCCAACCCCCCGCCGCTCAGCCCTCCTGTGCTGGGCCTGCACGGTGAGCAGCTGTGGGCCCCAGCAGGACCCCAAATGCTCTATCCAGTGGGGACCCACTCCTCTTTTTCAGTACTGTGACATCAGGGGGACCAAAAGAAAGTTAATTGCTGCTTTTCCTGCTTCAGGTGTGACGTTTGGCTACGAGGGGCAGAAAGCGCTCTTTAAGAACCTGGATTTTGGCATCGACATGGACTCAAGGAGTGAGTGGCTGCAGGGTGGCGCGCTTGTGTCCTTGGTCCTGCCTTTGTTCTCGCTGGCTCTTCTCCGTGGGGGCCTTAGGCAAGTTCTAAGGGACATCTCTCCCCCCACCTCCCCCGCAGTCTGCATCGTGGGCCCTAACGGCGTGGGGAAGAGCACGCTGCTGCTGCTGCTGACGGGCAAGCTGACGCCGGTGAGTCCTGAAGCCAGGAAGAAGCTGACAGGTGTAAAAATGCGGGTGTTCCCCAGAGACTAGAATCAGGGAGCCCCTCCTGCAGTGCTGTCCCCAGGAGGCGCTGTCAGAGCAGCCTTGTCCTGCTCAGGGAGGAGAGAATTGAGGTTCAGCTGCCCTCCTCTCCCCACACACTCCCTCCCACCCCATGTGTTTAGGGTACACAGGAAACATGTACATTATAGAATGATTAGGAAGTACACAGATCTGTTGGTGGATTGCTTTTTAAGGTGTTTTTTGTTTTTTTGTTTTTAATACATGCAAGAACTGGGGTGTAGGCTAGGGGGGTGGTGGTGAGAGGATTCTCCAGAGACAGAGTGGGGAGCAAAACAGGCAGATTGAAGTACACTGCTGAGGGGAGCAGCAGGTGAGACAGGAGAGGTCTGCTGTGCCATGTGCGTCAGCTTCCTGGTCGGGCATCGAACTCGGGCCCTTTGCAGTGACAGTGCTGAGAATTAACCCCTAGACCACCAGGGAGGCCCCGCTTCTAGGACTTTTGCAGTGTGTTGCTGTATGGTGCATTTAGAAAGGCTGTGTCTGTCCATAACCACGCAGGACAGTGTTGAGAGGACCCATCTCCTCACACCCAAAGGGGCTTAGGAAGGTGCTCCTAGTCCTCCTGCAGTAGACTGTCTCAACCCACAGCTTGGGTGGAAGCTTGAAAATGTGCTGTGAATGAGCCCTGTCAGAGGGAAAGGGGGGTTCTGGTCGGTACCTCCTGCTTCTGAACCTGCTTTTTAATCTCCCTACCTTTGTTCCCACATTCTTCTGATTTCCTGGGTGTGATTTTTAACACATTGCAGAGAATATCGTGCCCCCCCCTTTTTTTTTAAAGATTTATTTTTTATTTATACATAAACAAGCAGGGGTACAGGCCAGAGGTGTGGGGCGGCGAGAGGGTTCACCAGAGACGGAGCAGGGAGCAGAACAGGCAGATCAGAAATACACTGTCGAGGGGAGCAGCGAGCGGGCAAGGCAGGAGAGGTCTGCCGCACCATGTGGAATTCTCCCCGGCCAGGCGTCGAACTCGCGTCGCCGCTGCCGACAGCTCCACAGCGCAGCGCTTAACCGCTGCGCCACCAGGGAGGCCCATCGTGCCCCTTTTTTGCACTGACTTATTCCCAGCCCAGTTCTGGTATTATTGTCCCTGCTTTAGAAGCATTGGGATTTGGGACTGTGGCACCTTTCCCCTTCCCCTTACTTCCCATTTGCTCTTTCTCTGCAGACTCGTGGGGAAATGAGAAAGAACCACCGGCTGGTAAGTCGGCTTTGGGAGCTGGGGAGTGAGCGTGCAGTAGAGGAGGCGTCACTTCACTGACCACTTCTTTCTCGGGCAGAAAATTGGCTTCTTCAACCAGCAGTATGCTGAGCAGCTGCGCATGGAGGAGACGCCCACTGAATACCTGCAGCGGGGCTTCAACCTGCCCTACCAGGATGCCCGGAAGTGCCTGGGTCGCTTTGGCCTTGAGAGTCATGCCCACACCATCCAGATCTGCAAACTCTCTGGTACCATTATAGGGAGCTGGGGAGAGCCTCTGCTCCTCAGTAGTCATATCTACAGACTGTATCTGCGGACAGAAAGGAAGAGGGCCCAGGAGGTGTGGGGGGAGCTCAGCAAACACTCAGGGTTTATTTGCAGAAATGTGGACGGTAAGAGGTGTGATGAAGGAACAAGAGCTGTGATGGACTGACCTCCTTTCCCCTTGTACAGGTGGCCAGAAAGCCCGAGTGGTGTTCGCAGAGCTTGCCTGTCGGGAACCTGATGTCCTCATCTTGGTGAGTGGGCTGGACTTTTGGGGGATGGGGCAGTTAAGGGTGACGGTCGTGGCAGGTGGGGATCGTGACTCGTCACCGGATGCCTCCTCCACAGGACGAGCCCACCAATAACTTGGACATCGAGTCTATCGATGCTCTCGGGGAGGCCATCAATGAATACAAGGGCGGTAAGTCAGCTCAAGGCTCCCTCCTGCTCCGATCCCAAGGGGCCAAATCTAGCGTCCTGCAGCTGGGGCTCCCTCCTTTGAGGTTCTTCCCCCCTTTCTACTTTCCCTCCATTCTCCCCCTTTGTTTGAAGCTGTGATCGTCGTCAGCCACGATGCCCGACTCATCACGGAAACCAACTGCCAGCTGTGGGTGGTGGAGGAGCAGAGCGTCAGCCAGATCGACGGCGACTTCGAGGACTACAAGCGGGAAGTGTTGGAGGCCCTGGGCGAGGTCATGGTCAGCCGGCCCCGAGAGTGAGCTTTCCTTCCTGGAAGTCTCCAGAAAGACAAGTGTGTGTGGCCTCAAAGTACCTTGTGTCTCCCTCTCTCCACTTGGAAGCCTGTCCCTGGTCTGCAGCATTTGGGCACATGAAGGCAGGGCGCTGCCCTGATGGGACCCGGATACCACTTTGCTTCCTTTGCTCCGAAAGAGTTGTCTGTTCTGCTTCAGACAACTGGGATTTGGCCTTACCCTTGACATCCTCCTGTACACACAGAGGCGACCTTCATCATTGTGGGGTTCCATCCAGCCACATTTACGTGGCCAGTTGTGTTGAGACTGTTGTCACTCAGAAGCCTGCCTCTGGCCCACCTTAAAACCTCAGGCTCAGCTGCCCCAGGTCTTGGAGTGTACTGCCCTTTTCTGGTGGATTTAATGCTGGCTGCTGAAACAAGCTGTTGCGGCTCCAGGCTGGAGGCGTGTTCTGAGGCCTGTGCTGTTACCCAGGATTAGTGCCGGTGGTCTCATGTCTGGCTGGGGACATGGCCAGGAAGGACTGCTGCTCGGCAGGATCTCCCTTCACCGGGGGCGAAATAAAGGAGTTGCTGCCACCCTGTCACTCTTTGGAGATCTGTGGGAGCTGGAAAAGTCTTGATTTGCTTTATTCCATTTTCTAGCAGCATCTAGTCTCCCCTAACGCAGGTGGATCCGACCTGCTGTTGGAGGGGCCTCCCTCCCTGCCCCCAGCCTTCCAGACAAGGAAAAGGGAAAGTGATCCTCCCCGTCCGTCGAGGATACTCGAGTCTCACTGTTCACGCTCTGCCCTGTGATCAGACAGTGCTGCTCCTCTCAGCCAATGTGTGCAGTACTGAGGAGGGTGGGTAAGACTGGAAATGACAGGTCTGCCTTCATGGAGAGTCTAGTGGGAGGAGGTTGAGAACGGGAGACTTGAACGTTCAGTGTGATGTGATTCGTTGCCACATGGGATACTTCAGATTCTAAGTTGCCACATGCTTATAGAAGGGAAAGATGATTCAGGATTTGATTATTTGGCAGGCTCTCTTGAGATCGGCTCTTGAAAAATGATTTGAATAATGAAGCGATGCCATTTTTGGAACCTAGGGAAAAAGCAGGGCTAAGGTTTGGAAGGACGAGAACATATTTGGGGGTTAATGAGAACATGACTGGTGTAGCCATTGTTTGAGAGTTACGTTGGAGTGGTTTAGAAAATAAAATACAAGGATCAGGTGGCTGGTGTTTAGGTAGTGATGGGCAAGATGGAATGTGGGAACTTCTGGGTGGACCCCATAAATTTTGTTGTGAAGATGAGGTAACTGCTGAACTAGGATAGGAGACAGAAGCATGAAAGCACAGGGCAGTGGAAAGACCTAGATAGGGGAGTTGGGAGGAGAGCAAGATGTATCCAGTTCCGGGGCGAATATGAAGAGCTATTTGGTTCGTGCTTGCTGCATTTGGGCATCTAATTTGGGAAAGTGGCCAAGTGAATAAATTGAACTGGACCCTAAGCATAAGGTTTATTCTTAAAGTGTGGGCTTCATGTCCACATAGCTGCACGCTCGCTGCCAGTGCGCATCTCGAGAACTGGAGGGGCAGAGTCACGGTGTGTGCCCAGCGCCCGAGTGCAGTGCTCCGTGTGCAGCCATTCCCGCAGTTCTGTCAAGTAGGTAGATCATGGAATAGTGGGGACCAGGTGACCTCAGGCAAGCTGTTTAACCTGTCGGTTCCTGTTTCCTTGTCTGTAAAATGAAGGTGATGAAAAGCACCTACCTCACAGGTTAATATACTTAAGTAATTATCATTAAGTATTTTAAATTCTTTGGGGTAACTTTTATGCCATGCTTCATTCTACACTTAAAATCACTAGTTCACCAATCTAGATGAGGTGATACATAGAATATACAAGAGTGTTTTTTATACTTTGAATACCCAGATTCTACATTTCAGGTTTTTGATCACTAATTTCACTACTTCACAGGCTCCAAAATACCTTCTGTCGTTGGCACAAATTTCATTTCTTCCCTCAGAATACATATTATGTAATGGATTACTAATAGCATGCCTAAATATGGACAAAGGATGCCCTCTGAAAGAGAGCAGTACACAAGTGGAATGCAAAAAACAACAAAATAACATTTATATGATACAGTATATGGGAAAATAGAATTTCAGTAACAAATATTTTTATTCCTAAACTCTTATTACCTGCAAATCATACATTAATGTGGTTCATAATGAACGCCATAGAAATGACTCTTTAAAATAGTGGTTCTTCTCCACACCTTCCTAATGTGATAACACTCAAGGACACTAACCTGTCGGGGTCACCTGTCCCAGGAGTGCTTGTTTGACGCCAGTGCCCTGGGCATCCCCTATCTAGAGACGTGCACCAGACGGCCGCTCAGTGAGTCCTAGGAGCGTGAGAACCAGGCTGGGGCTGTGACGCAGGGTAGGGAAGACTGACAGTGCCGAAATGGAAAAAAGGAAAACCAGGAAGGAACCGTATGACCGCGCAGGACTCCCAGGAGACCTGAGAATGGAGCAAGTGGCCTTGTGTGTCCGTTGCTGAGTGTAGCAACTGAAACACTTGAACTGGCCAATCTCGGGCACTGGTTCTCAGAGCCCCAAGCCAGCAGCAGCAGCAGGGACCAGGACACCCAGAATCCTTGATAGGGAGCTGTGATAAGGTTCTAGGAGCAACCAATGGGAGGCACTGATTAGTATTTATGCACGAGTGCAAATTGATCAAGGTTTCAACATTACAAAATTGCCCTGGCAGTCAGGTGGATGATAATGGGTGAGGAGAGACAGTGGTGGTGCCAGAACGTGCCTTGGAAAGGAGGCGCTTCTTCCTCTTAGGAAGGAAAACCATGGATATTTTAAAGTGAAGAAAAGCGGAAATGGTACCCACATTGGATGGGATTTACTTTCTCAGGAGTTTTGGTGCCAGAGAAACGAGAAAAGTTAGAAGTTTGCCAAGCAGCAGTAAATGTTGAGGCTGTGCTGGTAATTTGTACTAGGCCAACGTGATTTTTTTCAACATTAGATTAACTGTCAGGGAGCAGCCAATGGGAGAAATTGATTTAGAATTGGTGATCAAACTGGGTTGACAGAGTATCTTGAGTTGAAAGCATGAAGGGAGTGGTGGGATGGGAAAAAAAAAACCAACTTGAAGGGAGGAGAGAAGTGCCTGCAGGATTTGATGAAACAACTCAATAGCTGTAGTGATATGGATGAAATACCTTTCCCTCTGCCTTCCCCCAAAACAATTTTTAACTATTTTTGTGGATCATCTGAAAGAAAATGGCTGAGTTCTTTCTTAAAATAGAAAAAGTTTAAGCTCTTGAAGGATTCTTGTGACCTGTTGTAGAAAGAGGGAAGGTGAGCAGCAGGCAGTAGAAGGAGCCAGAAAGGCAGTTTAAGGAGTTACCACTAGGTTATGACTTCTTGTTTTCACCTACATGTGTCCTTCATTTGTATTTCACCTCTTAGTTTGGCTCTTAAGTCTTCTCGGGTCCTCCCCAAGTGCACAGGGCTGAACACTCCTCCAAGACTGGGCCAAGAGGATAAAATCTGCCATTGGCCTAAGTGTCAGTAAAGCCTGGAAGTTGGTGCCCTCGTGTGGCCAGTCCTGGGAGTAACAGCCAAGAAACGTTCACAGTATTTTCAGTTTTCCGGATAGGCTTCAGCAGCACATGGGAACTTGTTAAAGCAACATCTTGGATGGCAGACCTACTGCAGAAGTGCTGGACCCACCCCCCTTTGTCTTAAGTTCTTCACATGAATTTGAAGGTCGTTTGATTCCTTCAACCCAAGCCCCAGTATCCCTGTCCCTGCCTCCAACTAAAATAGAATACACCAGTTTACTCCCACAAAATAGAACTTCCCAGAGTTAATCTTAACGTTGACATATTTTGGTTCCCAAAACATGTCTTCCCAGGAGTCTTATTTTATCAAATACAAAAATCTCGATCCCACCTTGCCCGACAGCAGCCCTGTGTTCCTACTCTGCAGAGCCCTCTTTGGGGAGAGTTTTCCTGTTCTTGCTGCTTTTCCGTTGGAACCTCTGCCTAGAAAGCCCTTCCTTTCCCAAAACCTGTTCCTTAGTGCAGTGTGGTGCCTGCAGCTCCGCCTCCCCGGGTCCCCCTTGCTACAAGGACTGGTGGTGGGATCCTGTGTCCTGTTAACGTTGTGTCACCCACAGCACCCCTTCACAAGTATTTCATTTAATGCCAGCACTGACTTGGGAGATATGTTTAGCGCCAAAGGCTTGAAAAAAACCATTCTATAAAAATGTGTATTAATGTGCCTTGAACAATTTATGACTGGGTGTTGCTTTTTAACAAAGAGCCCAAACACACCAGGAGTTAAATAAGCTGCTTCTCTTTCCACTGTTTATTATTAATGTACAAAATATACAAAACCAAAAGAAAAAGAAAATACTCATCCTCAAATCCATTGTGGCTTTAACCCAAGACCCTGCACAAAACCCAACCAATCCACTGTTTTCATAGAAAACAACTGATGCCGAGACAGGTAAAGGGGAGGCTGGGGAGGGCAGGTCATCTCATTGAATCCACCCAGGAAGGCACCTGGAGGCCTCACACGGACAGGTTCCAGAAGGGGAAGGAGCACGCTAACTCCTGAAGACAGAGCGTGTAGCGTGGCTAGCAGGCCCAGTGGGCCCAGCGTGGCCGGCTGAAGTTGATGGGAAGCTGGTCTCACTGAAGTGTTTTACACGTTTCCAGAATGAGGTGAAGGCAAGGGTGGGCCCACACTACCGGCCTCACCCATGCCAGTTAAACTGTCACCAAATGCAGACAAGGTTGCCATCTTTGAACCCATGATGCAAACTTGGGTGTTCACAGAAGGCTGCAGAGTCTTGAGAAAGGACTCAGAATGTAAAGCCTGCATTGGGGAGGGAGGGGGAGGTGTTCTAGAACTCAAATGCAGCCCGCTCGAGCCCTCAGTGCAGCGGGATATGCCATACCCCTTCACCATCTCCCCACCCCAGGAGGAATAATGAGCGTGGCTGGGATGATTTCATAAGTGCAGCGGGTCCCGTGTCAGAGTTCTGTGTGCGTGTGGAGGACCCACAACAGGAGAGCTGAGGTGTTCTCCAGGGTAACCAGCTTTAGGATCTCAGGCATGAAGGGCAATACTGGAAAGGGGCTCAGGGGACAGGGCAAATCTCCTCAAAAAGTGAAGCCAACTGGGTCTCTTCTTCAGCAGTCCAGGGTAAGAACATGTCCAGTCTCTCTCCTCCCCAGACTGGAGGGAAATATGTACATCGGTGCGCACCAGTGATCAGAACCCCCAGGAACCCAAACAGGTGGGAACTGAGGGGCCGGCTCCTCATCAGCTGGGAAAGGGGAAAATGGGCCTCACAGAAGCCATAACAGGGTGGAAGGAGCAAGGCTGCAGTCCTCGGGGGCGTGTGTGGGCGGGGCAGGCAGGTGGTCCCTAGGGCAGGGGGGGCCCATTGACACCCGGGTGGTAGAAGGCACAGTTGTTCTCATAGCGGCAGTTGCCCTTCATCATGAAATGTCGGCAAACAGGGCGGTTTGACATGTCTGTGGAACGACGGCGGGATGGTTAGACGGGACGCGGCCAGGAGGGCACTGCCACCCTCACACCTCCCGCCCCGAGCACGGCATCCTGAGAGCCGTCTCCGAGAGACAGTCTTGGGAATCTGGGGGCAGCCATGCATTCTGAGAACAGGGGGCCTCATGTTCTGCCAGGCATACCCAAGGTAGTGAGACTCCCCAGAAATCTGTAGGGGACACCAAAAGCCATATGGGGGCAGGCAGCTTCCTCACCTCCTCCATGGCTGTGGCCTCCATCGTGCCCTCGGTGACCCCCTCCGTGGCCAGGCCCATCATGGCCACGGTGCTCGTGAGGGGGTGGCCCTCGATGGTCGTGGCCTCGGTGACCAGGGACATCGTGAGGTCGGTGGCCATGGGGTCCCCCATGTCCAGGACCTTCATGGGGACGATGTCCACCACTTCCACCCATGCTCCCACCAGGGCCTTCATGGGGGCGATGTCCACTGCTTCCACCCATGCCACTGCCAGGGCCTTCGTGGGGACGATGGCCACTGCCACCGCCCATGCTGCCGCCAGGGCCTTCGTGGGGGCGATGCCCACCACCCATGCCGCTGCCGGGGCCTTCGTGGGAACGATGTCCACTGCCGCTGCTCATGCCCCCGCCGGGGCCTTCGTGGGGGCGATGCCCACCACCTCCAACCATGCCCCCACCAGGGCCTCCTCGTCCATTGGGGGGTCCTCCTCCGGAGCGACCTCCTCTGGCCCCTCGGAATGGAGGAGGAGGGGGAGGGGGTTCATTGCCTCCTCGGCCACCGCGTCCTCTATGATACGGCCCAGGACCTGGTCCCGGACCTCCCCGCATTGGGCCGCCCCGCATGGGGTCACCTGGGCCATCCCAGAAGGGATCACCTCCCCGGGGAGGGGGTGGAGGACCCAGGAGACGTGGGCCCACCGGCCCACCGGGGCCCCCAGGACCTCCGTGGGGACCTGTCAAAGAGAAGAAAGAAGAGGAACGCCATCAGTTACCCGGAACCGCAGGCGCCTGTCTCCCACCTAAAACGGCGCCCCCCGTCTCACCAATCCCGCACCAGCCCCCAGCAGCCATCACTCACCACCTACCTGGCATAGGTCCCCCAGGTCCAGGGGGGAAGTGCTGCATGCCCTTGGGCCCCCCAGGGCCTCCCGGTGGGTAACCATTGGCTATGGGACCAGGGCCCAAGAGCCCGTGCGGTACTGTGAAGGAGAGAAGCAAAGCACTCAGCAGGCGGGTTCTGCACGGGACTCTGCACGCACGTGTGCCAGCCGACGCTCTCGCACACCCACCTGGCAGAGCCGTGCTCTGTCCAATCTTCCCCTTCCATGTCTTGCCGTTAGCGGCAATACCCCCGCCTCCCCCAACTGCACCGCAGCTTCCGCCCCCAGGGCCTGGGGCCGGCCTGATGATTACCAAGCATCTGCTTGAGCTTGTCCGAATAGTCTGGCTGTTTCAGCAGCTCCTCCGAGGGGTGACTATTTGGGCTGCCCTGTGAGGAGAGGTCAGCAGAGAGCAGGGTGAGAACCCACAGAGAGCAGGACGGGAGGCTGAGGGCGGGGGCAGAGGAAGGGGTGCCTACCATGATGGAGGTGAGGATCTCCTGGACGTTGATGCCTCCTCCTCCGGGACCCTGGGGGCTCTTCCCAGCACCCATGCTGCCCATAAGATTGGCCAGAACAGGAGGCAACTTAGAGCCACCTGCCCCATCAGGTGAGCCCCCAGCGCCCCCAGGCTCAAGGGTCTCCATATAGGGGGTCTCATCCATTGAACATTCCTAAAGGAAGAACAGGAAGACAGTGAGGACCCACTGAAAGAGTGAAGAGACGCTGTGACACGGAAGATGCACTGACGTCAACCCCAACCTCGCTGCCGTGTGACACTCACCTCATCCAGGGGGATGAGTTTCGGTGGTATGGGTTCATAGGGCTCAGGGTCAGGCTCGTGAGGACTATCGGGAACGCCGCAGGTGAGGGAGGAAAGAATGATCGTCAAGTTATTTATTTGGAGCCCTCAAATTTCCTCCCAGCCTCCTGCCCTGACACCCCTCAGGAGCCCAAGTGCTCCGCACCCAGGGCATGAGCGCACCCCACTCTGCTCACCTTTCCTTGTTCAGGAAGAGCTCCTGAAGGATCCCTTTCTCCCGCTCTGCCTGGATATACCGCTCCTGGCTGTTGCTTCCAGGGGTGACAAGAGGCGAGGGCAGCACCAGGGGCCGAGGGCACACCCAGGGCACCTTCTCTTCCATGTTGTCGTGGCTCAGCCGCCGGGCCGTCTCAAACGCGTGTCGGTCTGACAGTATCTCACGCTTAGCTGCCTCGCCGAAGTCCTTGATCTTGTTCACGTTCACTAACGGAAGGAGACACGCAAGGAGCGAGTGAGCACACCAAGCACTTTCCTACGTTCTCTACACCTGCTGTTAAGACAGGACACCGGCCCTCTCACCTCGTTCAGTTTCATCCAGTTCAAAATAGAAATACTCTCTCAGCTTGCCCTCCTCAGGCCACGTCACGGTTTTCCTTTTCCTGCCTTTCCGCGTCAGCTGGTTAGGATCTCCGGGACTCTCCACTGGCTTTGCATCCAGAGCTCCCGGCTCCAAAGAAGCTGAAAAAGCAGAAGAGGTTTCAGACCCAGGTCCTTCCTTGCAGAAAACCCACTAACCTGAACCCGTCGCCACACTGACCCGTATCCATGAGCTCTGGCACCTCAACAGGGGGAACTGGGGTCCCCGGACGGTCGGTGTCCATAGCCTCGGGAGGTGCGGGTTCTGGGGAAGAAGGTTTGGCTGTGCTTGGCTCTGTGCTTGTTTTCCCTTCAAATGGGCTTGGCTATTGTGAAAGAAAAAGATGCCAATGAGCTGATGGGAAAGCCAGGTCGAGGCAGGCTTTTAGTCCGGGGTCCTCGGCAGGGTCCCCAGGGATTCCCGTGAAGGAACACTGACTTCACCCCGCCCACCACCTGATGTCCCACGACCTCTGAAGCCAACTCTTCTTGTCCTCCCCAACCACTCCCAGCTGCCAGCGCCTGCCTTCGAGACCAACCCTCCAGGCCCATACCTTGGCAGCTGTAGGTGACAGCACTTTCTTCTTCTTTTTAATTTTGATGCCTGGAACAGGGGCTGAATTGAGAGCATCCAGAAAGCCCAGGCCCTCCATAGCTACAAAAGGAAAAAGCAGAAAATGGACTCATCAGACCTACTTGACGATCTCACTATTACGGAAAAGCCTGGGCCAAAAACGGGCTAACAGAATGAAGATCCCGCCTCAACTCAGGACACAGGTAAGTAAGGTGACCAGGAAGCACATGCAGTAGAATTCACACAAGAAATTCTCATCATTAGTCTATATTCCTTTTAAAAGGAGGGTAGCCACGGCCTTGACTATGAATGAGCGCTCAGGTAACTGACGAAGCCAGCCTCCGGGGACATGACAGGTTATGCTGCCAGCCGGGAGTACCCCGAACCAATCGCTGGATAGCACACCTCGCTACCTCATCTCTAAAATTATATACTCCTAAGTCATCCCATGAAAGGGGAGTTCCAGAATGCTAAAATTAAAGGAGGCCAAGAAACTGGAGGAAAACAATAAAAAGATGCTCTCCCTCCCTCACCCCCCAATTCATTCCCATGAAGAGCTTGCTCCCGATTCAAAGTACATGTCCCCACTTTCAACTCACGTTGTGGTGGGATGATCTTGACCTTGATCTCTTTGGTGGCATTAGGTGTGGTGTTGAGTGGCTTGTATTTCTTCTCTGCTGGGGGGGCAGCATCTCCCGGAGCAGCTGCAGAGCTGTTAGAAGAGGAACTGTCAACAACTCCTTCTCACCCCCCCTTTCTCCTTCCTGTCCACAGACCCGACCTGTTCAGAAACCCAGAACATGGTCCATACCTCTGACGCTTGAGGGGGATGGGTTTAAGGTTGTACTTGTCAGAAACCACCACTGTGCTGGCGTTCTTCTTCACAGGCACCAAAGATGGGGTCTCCAGTTCTAGTCCTGGGGCAAGAGACACAGTGTCCAGTTGAACTCACAACTCACACACTTGACTTTTCCTCCCTGTCCCCACCCTTAAATCTAGCCTTGAATGCGCTTCTCCCCCAAAGCTTCCCCCATTAGGTCTTCTGTCATCCACAGGTTTAGCGTATCATAAATCAACTGTTCCCCTGCCAGGCCCTGTGCATATACCACAGACCAGCCTGAGGCCAGCCACAGCCTTACCAGTGGAACGGAACTTGGCGTGACTGGGAGCTGTGGTTCGAAGAGACTTAGGCTTCTCCTTCTTCTTCTCTGGGGCTTCCTCAGTCCGGGTCTCAGTCTTCACTTCAGTCAAAGGCCGCTCAGGAGGGGTAGTTCGACTCTTTCCCTCTTCTTTACGTTTTTTCTTATCTTTCTCTATTATAGCAAATCAAAGCAGAAAAGGATTTTTTTTTTAATTTTTATTTAAGCATAGAAGAACTAGGGTGTAGGTCAGAGATGTGGGGGCTTGAGAGGATTCACCAGAGACAGAGTGGAGAGAACAGGCAGATCCACTGAAATACACTGCTGAGCGGAGCAGTGGGAGACACAGGAGAGGTGTGCTGTGCCATGTGGGTCAGCTCCCTGCCAGGGGATCGAACTCATGCTGTACTGGCTGCTGACAGCTTGATAGTACTCACTCTAACCCCAGCACCACCTGGGAGGCCCTAAAAGGCTTTTATTTTGGTAAAGAAAAAGACTACCGGTCAGAGGTAAAACTGAGGGGCAACTGAAGGCGACATGCCAGTTGGACAGAAATACAAGGGATAAAGAGCAAGGCACTTACCAGCAGGCTGGGTGCTGCTCTGGGAGCGAATGACAGCCATCCAGTCACTGACAAGGACTGAGGCCAATTTCCGGAGTTCTGCAGGTGAGAGAAAGGCAAGATATCAACATGTTGTTCTTCTAGTAACAGAAAATAGAAATGTTTGAAATTATACTTATGAAAATCTGTGCAATGAAAAAAGTGACTCAGAGTTTTAGTGTACGTTCTAATAACTACACTCAGACATGAAAATCAGAAGCACAGAGATTAGAATCACAGAACTGGAAGGTGGCAAGACAAACCCAGCGCCTCTGCCCTTCCCCTAATCACTTGTTGAAAGAACAGAAACTAAAGTGAGAAGAAATTCAGGGAGGACTAAGTATTGAATGACTACTGACTTCAAAAGAAACATTATTATGTGGTGTGCCTAACAAGTGACTTAATGCAGAATGTGTAGCAGGCAGATTTAGCTCCATTAAAAAATACTTCTCTAGGCAATCTTTTTTCATAGAATGCTGCTAGAATGATAACTTAAAAAAGCCTAATAACAGACCAATTTAGGGTTTGGGTAAACAGAGTTTATCTACAGAAAAGATGGTCAAAGAACTTAAAGAACAGAACTGGCTTCTAAATCTCTGAAAAAAGTAGCTTTGTAGCTCTTTCTTAATGTATTTAGCAAACAGTACCTCTTCCTGTCACCTCTCTTGCAAACATCTTCACTCACAGACTCACTTAATAATGAGATTGTTGTAAAAACACTTGAGACGTAACTTTTCAAAATAAGTCTTACCACTGGCAATTTCTGTACTTCATAGCAACATGAATCCCAACCCCCAGTGCAGAAATATCCTAAAACCTTTTAAGAGCAGTTGATACCTTGATCCATGAGGCTTAATTTTAGTCAATAAAAAATGTATAAAAATCAGTCTCTAAAGGAACTATAGACTATTAAATGCATATTCAAATAAGGCAGCACAATTAAACCAGCTGGAAAACAAGGAACAATACTCCTGACACAGTAGAAACAAAAGATGGTCTTGATTTAATGTGTTGTATCTATTAGAGTTAAGAGTTAAGTGTATCTATTAGAGTTAAGAGTTAAGTGTATCTATTAGAGTTAAGATGTTACAAAAATAGTGAAGTAGTGAAATGCTCAGTATCTAAAGGGCTTAAAAACTGAGTCAATACAACTAGAAAAATGGAAAGGTAGGGAAAGTTTGTCACTGAAAATCTCCTTTATCTTGTAAAGTTTTCTACAATAGCTAATGGAACCGGGAACAGGCTTACCAGTTCTAGATGCTCCCTCAACACCAAACTGACAAAATCTCTTTCTAAAAGACCTAACACACCATTTCCTTAGACAAAGAGGAAGCCTGTACTCTGATCTGGGGATCGGTTGTGTTCGAACACTGCTCACTTGCAGGACACTGGTGTCCCATATTCCTGGTTTACGCCTTAATCTCTAAAGAAAAGGTTTCGACTTTCTAGAGTCAGGCTCTGTCCTCAATCCAGAACTGTATGGATTGCCAGGAACTCCGAAACCCTTTGTCTCAGAAAAGGACTCTCTTGCTATCAAAGCTATAACACATCTAGAAGTCAGGCCTCTGCCCCTGGCTCACAGGAAGATATTTATTAGCAGAATTAGTGTATCTGTTGCTAAGACAAAGACATTAAAGGTTCTCAAATATGCTATATTTACTTAGAAAAAGAAATTAAAGATGAGACATTCTAAGATGACACTATTTCCCCCAAAGAATTTTACATGTATGCTTTTTACACCAAGAGATCTTAAGAATGTTTCTGGTGAAAGTATGGTACCATTATCTAAAAGTCAACAGTAGAGAAATGGGTAAATTCCATTCAGAATTGAGAATGGGAAAGGAAACAAGTTAGAGGAAGTACATGTTTAAAAGAAAGAGGAAACTCAAGTGAGGCAGAAGAGAAGGAATAAACAAGAATCTAAGAATGGGGAGAGAGATGAAGGTCACAACGTGGAAGTAATGGAGAAAGCCCTTACCTTCATCCTCACTTGACTTGCTCAGTTGCTTCACCAGTTTGGCTGTGTTGTTCTGTGAGAAAGGGGACAGCAGAAAGGTAAATGCCAGGGGGAATAAGTCCATGGCTGACAACCCCACAAACTCACTCACCATCTCTCAATCGTCCTTTAACAGTGACTAATGCTGACATAGCACTTGACCTTTCACAAGGTCCCTGTAGACACGTTCTTAATCTTTAGAACAACCCAGTTAGGAAGGTACAATTATTCCTACTTTATTTAGAAAAAAACTTTGGCTCAGATATATGAAGTGTCCAAGTCACATACGTATGAAAGGGGATAAATCTAACCAAATCATCTGATTCCAAATTTCCATTTTCTTCTATCATGCTACTTTACAGATGCAAGACTGCAGTCACATGAGAGTCGGTATGAGTTTTCCATCTTTTAAGCTAAACCAGAAAGGAAGCACCAGATGTTAAGATTCAAGTACCTGCTTGAGATGGTCCACAGTGAGCGGAAGGTGCTGCAAGGTCAGCAGAATTTGCTGCAAGAGGGGAATGTTGTTGGTTGTCTTTGAATATGTCAGCCAATTGTTAAGAAGCTTGTAGCCACCAACATCAATAAACCTGTGGGCAGGTAGAAGGAAAATTTCTAAGATGCTTTCTGGATTTGGGAAGTACCACATCCCACACTTCTAGTTCCCCCTCAACAACCCAGGAACCCCATGCCTCACCTCCCCCACCTTCTTCCCATCCCATCTACTCAGATCCCCACTTACTTGACCAGTATTTCTGGTGAACGGGTTTGCAGGAGAATGTTCAAGTAAGTGCAGCGACTCACCATCTTTCGTGCTTCCTTCATGAGACTGAGAGAGAGGAGGAGAAGAGTTCAAGCTAGAACGAGAGCAGCTGGAGAGGGCCTGCTTTTCAGCAGGTAAGTCTTGAATCTGTGGGGTGCCTACCGATCCCCAAGGACAAGACTTGCACTAGAGGGGCTCACATAGGCCTCCAAGAGGAGACAGATCCAGAATGAAATGGAAACCGACGGAGCACGGAAGCTAGCTGAGGACTGAGGTCTGATCTGGGGGAAGCAGCAATACTGCTTCCCTAACACGCAGGACTCATGGGATTCTGCTTCCAGACCAGGATTCTTAGCCCTCAACAACCACCCCCACCCCAGTCTCTTCAGGACTGGCTTAGTCACTTCCCTGGGGAACGATTCCTGAAGGAAAATGACATTTTGGGTATGTAGAATACCCAAAACAGAACCAAGAATTCTGTCACCTGGCTCCCACGTTTGTCCTTCTAAAGTGTGATCCCCATGGGACTATGGATGTCCAAATATCCAGGTTCCATAGTGGCCAGGGGCCACAGGATCATCTTTTCCTATGACTTGTTTTAATTCTATTCCACTGACTTTTCCTTTTCTCTCCAGGAATATGATCATCCCTGCCCGCCTTAATTTTAGCCATATTACAACATACAATGAAGCCAAAGAGGAGACTCACCTGAAGATCTTGGAAATCCCATCCACACTCTTGACTTCCCCATCTCGGTTAAGAAAGCTATCCAGGCCCTTGAGAAGTTCTTTGGGGTCTATGGGCCCCGAACCCATGATCGAGGTTTCTAAGATGAGAGACAAAACAAAGCCACAGAATAAATGAGTGGCAAGGACAGTCCCTGACAGCTATTCCTCTATTAAATTCCCTCTCTACATTTGACAAAAGACAGCAACTAATTATTCAATCTATATTCAACTACACTCACCATCTTCAGTAAGAAAAATCAAAAGGCCTGTTACCACTGAGAAAACAGCCACGTTAATAACATGAAGACCAGATTGGAGGAGTGGGACAGCACCTCCCCTGCCGTGTTAATCACATCGTCCCCAGAACAGCTGAACTTCACTAGATTGTATTTAAGCCAAGATGTTCCCATGACAAAACACTCAACTCTTCAAGACAATTTTACTTATTAGGTTGTGCCTCCCCTTAGCTGCTGATAAATCTGGCTTGGGGAAAAAAATGTAACTTGACAAGAACTGGGTCATTCTTAGGTGCTTGGGCTAAATGTCTTCTCAGAGACAATCCTTTTTTATCCGAGGTCATTAAGAGTCCACCCCAAGTAGCAGCATATGTTCTGCTTGCACCAGGAGACAAGGAGTTAAAGTGTCAATAGAATATGAAACTTGAAAAGCAAACCTTTCCCTCACTCCTGAAGGAAACAAAGTCCAGGACAGAGCATGGGGATAGAACCCAAGAATGGAGACAAAAGAAATCAAGAGGGTTCTCCATAGCCTGGAATAGAATGTCACTCAGCAACCAAAGTCACACAAGTTTTTATTGTTTCAAAATTAAGGGCAAGAATAGTTTGTAGTTTCAAAAGAAAGCTGTAATTCTGATCCTTTCTCCCCACAGCCCCCAAATCACAACGCCATCCAAAGATGTTCAAGAAAGGGCTGAAATTATAAACCACAGAGCCAAAAAGAACACACCGGGTAATGCTAGAAGCTGGGGAAAATGTCATTAAGTTTTCAGTAGCTACCTCACACAAGGCTACAAGAGTTTAGTAAAGCTGAACTGCTGTTATGGGACAGAAACGTGTGAAGCAAACACTAGTCCAGGAGCCAAATTCCAAAGTAGTTTACAATCGGTATGGTTCTGACTGACACTTTTATCCACAATGTCTCTCAACACTGGCCTGGCTCCTGAGAACCAAAAAAGCAAGTTAGTTCAGTATTGTCTGCATTTGGGAAATAAGGCTAACACTGAGCAGAAAGGTGGCCAGAAGAAAACCACCTCTTGCATCCTGCTTCTGGTGCAATATGACAGCTACAATATCAGCAGAAAGATAAGAAAACTTTGTGCAGAAAACAGGCTTCTCATTGAAAAAAAAAAAAAATTCTCTGTTCTCAAACCAAAAAAGAAAATCTCAACCTTTTAATCTTCCCCAAAAAAGTGAATACATTTCTAACTATATAGCTCCTGTAAGACCTAGGCAAGAAGCAGCAGCAGCAGGGAGGAGTCTGGTTCTTGAAATAACCTGTGGGCTGAACATATGGAGAGTAGATGAGGTAAAGAACGCTGAGAGGCGAGCAAATCTGGGTTAAGTGTGCTGTCGCTGCCGCCCTGGAACTCCACGAGGACAGGTAGAACCTGAGGTCTGAGGAAAAAACATTCAAGCAGAATACGGGGTAAGATTAGCAGTCCACAGGCCAAGTCCACTGAACTGTGATGATTATTAGAGACAGGGCCACAGGGGTAAGAAATGCTCCCCATGTAGTAAGAGCCTAAAAAGTGACAAGACTCTATAAAGAGATATAAACACAGTAAAGGGACACAGAAGACAGATTTCCCATCTGTTGGAGACTAGAAAAGCAATGAATGAATCCAAAGTAACACATATGAGTAACCAAAACATATGCAATCTGGTAGGTCTTCAATTAAACTAGCATCATTTAAATCAGCCCCACCTAAATACAGCAGACCCCTCTGAGGTGGTCTGAATGTACATCAATCACCTGAGAGAACTTCCTTCTGCATAGCCAACTACCCGCTAACCCAACAGCCCTGCTACCACTACCTTCTCCAGAAACTCAAGTTGCCACCTGAGTTTAAATCTTCCTTCACTTGGAAGAGGGCAGGAGATGAGGAGAAAGAAAAATCATCCTGAGAGAGAAAAAGCTACTTCTGTTCAGTGCCTTCTGTCCCTGGGACTTTTTAATTCCCACTCACAAGCACAAAAAACAAGGGAAGCTAGGAGACAAAGTAAAATATTAAATATTCATTTCCACTAGTATTTCTCCTATTATTTATATTTTAGAAACATTACAAAAGAAGTGAACACCAATCATGTCCTAAAACGCAAATGGGTTTTTTTCATGATGGTTTTTCACCAGGCAATTTTCATTCACAAAATCAAGGAACCCAAATGTCTTACAACCTAATTTCTCTACTTTGAAGTCAGCACATTTTTGGAAGAAATTCCAAGGCACTCATGTGGTCAGGCATGAAGAGCCTGAATTCCTGGCTCAGGCGTGCAGTCCAAGAGGGAAGCGAGCAGGGAGCAGCAGCCACCCGGGGTCACAGCCACATTACCTACTCTGGAATGAAAGCTTGAGGAAGTTTTCTGCAACCAAAAAGAATCCAGGACATGTTTTCCAATTTCCTTGAAAGCAAAACACACAGAAGAGGGAAGGGGTAGCAACCCCTGCCTTATCTCCACCTTGTCCTAAACTATGCTTTCCTCATGGATGGTGCAGGCAGACAGGCAGCACTGACAAAAGGCACTGGGAGAATTTTCTACCCTTCTTACCAATTATTGTCCAGACACGGACTGCTGCCTCCCTAGATGAATTTTACTTGAGGGTCATTCAATTAAATAGGGTGAAAAATATCTAGCTTGACTGAGGTTATTCCATAGCCACCACCAATGAAACAAGCGAATTGGCTTAGGACAAAAATTCTAAGAAAATAATCATTTAACACCCTTCTAACAAAGGAGGAAGGAGTTTGAGATTACCTTTACTTAAAGGCCTTTGCATTTCTGCAGAAGAAAATGCTCTGGACTTAACCCCTTATGTTACATTACAAAGAGATTCCTCTGCTCAGTGTCTGAGGCATTTTCCTGGTATGACTCAATAGCAGACTTAATGTCTCAGGTGATTCACAAGCTATCCCTTTAGTTAAGTCCCTTTCCTTCAAAGTCATTTTGAAAAAACCCAGTACAAGATCTCTCCAAAAGCTTACTTGCTTTCAGCAAGGATGTAAAAATCACAGACCCTTCCCACCATAGGAAAGAAGTCCAGAATAGAACGCTGGCAACAAACTACAAGGATCAGATTCTCTTTTGAGGTTTTCTGGGTGGATTTGATTACTCTAGCAGACCTCGTTTCCCATCTCCCAAGTTAAGGAAGATCTTCTTTATTAATTCCCTGGTCACTAGAGATCAGGAGCCCCAATGGGTAGAATGCTCAGCTCCCACGGAAGGTATGCTGCAGAGGAACATGGCAAACTGCTTAAAAGAAAAAACTTGTGGTCAATAGACATAGGGAAGAGTCCCTCCCATCCAATCCAAGTTCAAGAAATAATTTGAGAAGCCATACCCGGTAAGAAATTAGCCCTGAATTCTCACCCAAGTCACCACAGGACAGTTGTGCAAAATAGCTTTCCAATTCTGCCTAGAACCTCCACGCTTCAATGCAGGACTTAAAGAAATGAAAAGTATATGAAGAATTGATAGATTTGGCTTTGAAAAAATTGGAGGAAGAAAGGGATAGGATGCCCAATACCACCCTCAGATAGGGCACAGCTTTAGAGCATGCACCAATTGCTGCAGCAGTGCAGAGCTGGAAAATGAGGACATAATTTTCCCATTGTTTTAAAGGAATTTCTTTTAGAAGGGAAGGGAAAAGAAATTCAAAATAGGTGGCTCTTTGGAAAAAAAAGAAATGAAGGTTGTGAAATGTAATACCAGAAAGGTTTTGCTTACCAGAAACCGTAGATTGGTTCCCCCTGCCTTGAGTTTACAACTGCCGCCTCCTTTCCTAAAGATTCACTTCTCATCCTAGTACCAATGTACAGGAGCTAAGCAACTGGAGACTGTGACACAGCACTGAACACAAAGAGTTTATCCCCAAACCCAGAGGTGGGAATTAGGATGATTTATAAGTCCTAAAGTACCCACGTACCCCCAGATTCTCATACAAAGCCACCAAATGCAGGAGGCCTAAGGACTGGTCCTGGAGCAGAAATGACATTTCAGTGTCATTAGGCCCCACTTATCTATTTACACAAGCCTTTGTCTTGCCCCCACATCCCGACATACATACTCCATCACCCACTCCCTCCACCCCCAAAAGGACCCCAGACTCAAAAAGTATAGTTGGTTTGATTTTCCACCCCTGGCAACTGAAGCAGGGAAACTTCCAAGCAGTTGTGATGAGTGAAAGGTGAAAATAAAAGCAACAGCCCTATTGTTAAAAACTTAAATACTAGTGCTGCCCAAAGAGTTAGGCGGCTTCAAGACCTACTTTCTGTATTTTTCCCTTTCAGGAAAAAAGACTAGACAAGATATTGCTGTACACAAGGAAAATGTCTTTTCCTATCTAGCAGCAGCGTGCAGAGGAGTCCAGAAGGCATCTGCTCAGGGGTGGAGTTTCAAGAGGGTGGAGAGAGGAGGGAGGCTGATTACATCACCTTTCAATGCAGCTCCTCCCCCTCGATCAAGTTTCTAGGGCGGCCCTAAGCTCTGGATGGCAAAAAGGGAAGAAAAACAACAAAGAAGCAGGGACGCCATTTTGTAATGAAGAGGAAAACTCGGAAAAAAGGCTATCCCAGCTCTGCCGGAGCCGAGTTACCTTAAAAAACGCCTTTTTAGTAAAAATCAAAACCCAGCCCCCACTACGTTCTGAATAATTTTTGACCTACTGAGTCAGTTAAGAGCATTGTGAAAATAAAAGCAATTAAAATATTAAAAAGAACAATTTTCTGTGGGGAATTGAATTTGCAACTGATTTCTGCTACGATCGACCACCCCCATCTCCTATAAACGGAAAGGGGGAGGACTTGGACCCCTCTCAACAAATAGGGTTGAGGTGGGAGGACAGGAGAAAAATGGGTCAAGACACAACCTGCAACGCCGCTTGGAAGACAAAAGGACAAGGAAAGTCGCCATATTGAAGCAGGGAAGAAAAATATTCCTTTTAACGACACAAATCTTTTAGAAAGCTAGCATTCAATTGCACTAAATGGCTTTAAATATACTCCTGAATTCCACATTTCCCCACCTTTCCACCCTCAATTTAGTATTCCCCCGACCAAAAAGTATCAAGTTAAAATGTTAATCACTTTGCTTTTTAAAATAACCTATGCAATTTGCAACAATTACAAAACATTACCACCCCAACTAGTATCTTGTATGTACTGGCACTAAGATTATATTTTGCCCTGAATTAAGTGTCTTGCAATCTTTATTCCTAGATTGCCACCTATTTTAAACACACAAATAAATCCCAAGCAAATTACATTAAAATTGAGAGGATTTAACAATCATTTAAAGTCATAGCCGGCTATTACTTCTCTCTGCCCATCTCCTTACCCTGCAATCTTTATGTACAGATTGCTTATTAATCTGGCAAATTGAAAGGCGCCCTGCTTGTCTCACACACAAAGAAGTGGGACTTCTGGGCCACAAGATCCACCATCTTTTGTATGTGAGCTCATTAACCCTTCTGAAGACTGCAGCTAGCGAGAGGAAGTTAACCATTCCTCCTTATAAAAAGCAAACACTTATGGCTTTGGCAGTCTGGAAATTGGCTGGATTACCAAGGGTTAACCATAAAAATCCTCACTTTCGGGCCCTCCCTCCACCCTCTCCTTGCCTGCAGCAGCGCAGGGAAGAGATAGGTGGTAGGGGAGAGAAAACAAGACTGTTTAGACCCAAAGGCCCTTTTTAATGGAGATTAAGTGACCGGCTTGGTCCTTCTCCAGTTCTATTGTCTCATTTCTTCCTCTCATTATTTTTGGTTTCACAACGGGAAACGTTGATTTCTTGTTTCAAGGCTGGTTTTTGAAAATTCGACACTTACTATCCAATTTTTTTGCGACGTCAGCACCTCGGGCTCAGGGGGGGAGGGGGTTAAGATTTTGGAGAAAAAAAAATAAAACAACCAACCAGGACCCAAAACTCAATTATTTGGGGGGCCTCATTGGATCAAAAAGTCTCTTAAAAAATAAAGGCCAATTCAGTATTCATATTCCCCCCCACCCAACTCCATTTAGGGAGGGGGGTCGTAGAAAAAAAGTTCTGAGTGGATTCAAAAAAGGAACCGCTGGATGAGTGAATTTGGGTGGGTTTGGGATGGGAGGGTGGTTGATTATTTTTGAAGTTATGTGGTGACGGTCCTTCGGTCACGGATTTCAAGTCCCAAGCAGCGTGGGCTGGTGGGGTGGGCAAGATAGGTGGGAAAGGGCAGAAGACACAAGTGGTTGGGCTGGTGGCTGCTCTTTTCCCTTTCCCCCCTCAGGATCCTTTCAAGGGCTTAGACGTTGCTGCGGCTTGTTTCTTTTTCCTCGTGGCCGGCCTGTCTTTCTCCGAGAGAATTCAAACCTGGGATAAAAGGAACACAAGGGAGAAAGATGTAATCAATACGGGTTGCTTTTAGAGACCCCGGAGTAACCCCTTTGTTTACCCAAACATTTTCGAGTCTCGCCCCGAACGCAGCCGCTTTAAGCCGTGGCTCCCCGCCTCGAACCCGTACTTAACCCGCTTCCCAGGACAAAACTCTCCGCAAAAATCTCACACTCTAACCGACAACACACCGAAACTTACCTCTAAACGAACCCCAGAATGGCGGATGCCCGCTCGGGCGGAGTCTTTTATATGCGGACGCCGCCCAACGCGCCTAAACGTGCTGGTGAAACGCCCTTGTCGCGAGACATTGTGCGCGAGGCGTAAATTCATTGGTTAACCCGAAAGACAACTCGCCAGCCGATTGGCTACCTTCCACCGACTTCGCTCAGCCCCTTCCCCCCGGCTCCTTCTTCCGCCTCCTTCATGAACCCCCCCATCGCGTGCGCGTGACCGAAGGACTTAGCACTTCCCTTTCCTCTCCTTCCACCACTTCCGTTCCCGAAAACATTTCTCACCCTGGGTTGGTAGAACCGGGTCGGCGCATGCGCAATGCGAGTCTCTCGGTCAAAATAACCTTCAAAATTGCTTAAAAGGCAAACACTACAAATGAGATCTAAGATTCGTAGTGATTGGTTCGGCAAAAAAGCAATTTTGAGGTCGAATTCGATTGTGACGCAGTTGAAATTGACTTCTCCCTTGACCCCCCCACCCCTTCCAGCTTCCGCCCTGACGCAAATGCGCTGCCGTCGCCTGCACTGCGGGCTCGTCCCAGGTCCTACCCGCGGCTGTCTCCCGGAGCATGCGCGATCGCGCTTCCGGCTAAATCTCTTTGGGCGTGCGTCAAAATGGCGGCCTCCGTCTTGAATGTGCTGCTGAGGCGCTTTCCTACCCTTTCGCCCTTCAGAGGTGCCTACGGAGTTCAGGTAACTCCTTGGAGCACAACCCTAATTTAGTTACACCTCTAGGTCGTCGCTCAATGGTGAGACTCCAGGAGCGGAGGCCTTCCCTATTGTTTGCGCTTCCGCATTTTAGTCAAAAACTTGGCTTCCACCACCCTCCCTCCTCGATCCTGTGCCCATTTTCTCAACCTGACCCAGGGTTAGATGTCATCCTCTTCCCAAGTTAACATCTTGGCTAAATTCGTGGATGAAGGAATGGATAACCAACTCTCAACAATGCAAACAGTTTCTAAATTTGTGATGTCCTGGAGTGTCCTGGAGGTTCCACTAGTCCTGGTCTCTCCCAGTAAAGCTAGGATACATTCTCACAGCCTGTGGACCAGTTTTCTCAACTCTGTCTCACAAAATCACTTTGTTACTAGAGCGTACATGAGAGCTTAATTCAGTCATTTGGGTTGAAGTTACCCTCCAGCTTCAGGTACTCACCACCCTGGAGGTTCTTGGTAGGGCAGGGCAGGTTCTTGGCGGGGCAGGGTGAGATAGGAAGGGTTGCCCAGCTGCTGCCACTCCCTAAAGTGGGACTGCAGAGTGGTGACAGGGGCCACCACGCAGTTAATAATAGGCATGGTGGCTTTAAAGCTAGCGTTAGGACTCAAGTTTGTTCTTCCCTGTGGAATGTTGATCTTCAACTTTTTATAAGGCTGGGCAACTCTGATTTAAGAATGGGCTGGAGAATCACCTGTTCTGTGCATTCCTTCTTTGCCCTTATCTTCCAAAAAGCTAGACATCCTCTCTTCTTTTTTCTCCCGCAAATTCAATTCATAGGAGAAAAGGCAGGAAAACTTTTTATGTGTCAAGTCTTTAAGTTGTCTTCTCTAATAAGATAGCCCCCCAAGTTGCCTATCCTAGTTCTTTCCTAACATTAGCTTCTATTTCAGAATCCAGTTGGAGAGAGGGAGAGTGACTGTTGATAATGTTGATTTAATCCCAACAAAAATACCACCTTCCATATATATTCCTAATATTCTGTTAACTGATGTGTGTGTGTTCCCCTTCTACCCAGGGTGTGGGCAGCCATAAACAGTCATGCCCCTTCCTTAAACTCATTCTTTTATTTTCCCTTCTCCCTTTATAGGTTCCCCACCAGAATCTTTGTTCCAAAGCCTCTCCTGAAGAAGATTCTTTGCCCTCACTTCCCATTTCCCCTTATAAGGATGAACCCTGGAAATATCTGGATTCAGAAGGTACCTTTAAATGGGAAATGGAGGGTGACAGCGGGGTTTGAAATTAGTGTACAGAGATTCCTTCACCAACCAATAACTTGTGTGGTCTTTCAGAATACCAGAGCCGCTATGGTTCTCGTCCTGTCTGGGCTGACTACCGTCGCAACCACAAAGGTGGAGTACCCCCACAACGGACTCGAAAGTCATGTATTGTGAGTTTCTGAGGGTGACACATACATGGGATGTGGAGTGGGGGTGGAGGCCACAGTGACAATGGCAGCACCACTTTTTTTCTGACAGGTCCTTGAACATCTTTACCTACCAGTTTCTTCTCTTTACAGCGTAAAGATAAAGTTGCTGGGAACCCCTGCCCCATCTGCCGGGATCACAAGCTGCATGTTGACTTCAGGGTAAGGAGAATCTTTTTTCTAGGATAAGGATTTGGAAGGTCTTTGCAGTGCTAAAGACATGACTGTGGGTGTCCCACCCTTCGTATCCCAGCGCCCCCACAGTCCATTTTGTATTGACTTTCCAGCAATGTGGAAACATCCCTCCTGTCAACCTTTTGCCCCTTATTATGTATTATATTAAAAAGTTTCATTCCTTGCTCATGAAATTTACTCTATAAATTGGCAGGCAAGAAAAATGCTTATTCCTAATGGACGAACAATGCACAAAAGTTCCTGTTTCTTTTTTATTTATTTTTTAAAGATTTATGTATTTATGTATACAACATCTGGGGTGTAGGCCAGAAGTGGGAGGGGGAGTGAGAAGATCCACTAGAGACAGAGTGGGGAGTAGAACAGGCAGATTGACTGAAATACACTGCTGAGGTGAGCAGTGGGCAAGACATGCTGAGCCATGTGGGTCAGCTCCCTGGCCAGGGATCGAACTCATGCTGCAGTGGCTGGCGATAGTTTGATAGTGCTAAGACTTAACCCCTTGCACCACCAGGAGGCTCTCTGTTTATATTGACGTTTGCTGGTATCCTGAGACTTGGAACTATAGGAAAGATCCATGAAGCAAGGTATAGAGTCTAGTCATTTCTTCAAAAGGCCTTCATTGTCAGAAGGACAGGAACTGCTCCTTAAAAGATTCAAAAACCCTTTAAAGGTTATAATGGGAAAGCAGTGTTCTGGCTTGTAGTGAAGGTGTTACAGTAGGAGCTGAACGGCTAGTCATCAGGAAGTTGGAGGGCATTTGTGTGTGAGCAACTGGGGTATCTGATTGCCCTCAGCGCCTTCTGACATAAGTTGTAGAGAAATTTAGTAGATAACTCTCAATTTCAATTGCATATGATTGGTTGTAAAAAGACATAACAAATTGTATAGTTTACAATCAGTTGCATAGTTAAAGGAGAGAGGAGGATTACAAATTGAATAGTGTAGATCATTCTGCCTGCCACCCTGTTCCCCAGGTGTGCCTGCTTTTTCCTTGGGAATCTCACCTCCTGTGAGTAGCTTGCTGGCTAATTAAAACTGTAAAATTAATCTTGATAAATACGTCACTATATTATATGCAGCATGCTCTATGTTTATACATTAATCATTTATCCATGAGCAATACAACATGGGCTGCACTTTCTGGGTGATTTCAGGGATTGTAAACTGAACGTCCCCAATTTTTTTGCATGAAGGACACCTGCTGAAGAGAGTTCTGAGTCTCAGTGACAGAATGTAGGACATGAATGTGCAGTAACTGGAATGCCAGGAAATGGGGAAAGCTTGCAGAGTTTTCGAAAATGTGTTCAGTAAAGTGATGGCTCTCAACTGGGACTGAAGGCGGGTAGCAGCTGCAGCACTTCAAGTGTGCTTGGGCAGGGGTGGTGAACTTTGCGTCCGTAAAGGCCTCTCTCTCACCTCCCTCTCTCATATTTCTCCACCACTCTCCTCTACAGAATGTGAAGCTCTTGGAACAGTTTGTCTGCGCCCACACGGGCATCATCTTCCATGCTCCTTACACAGGTCAGCCCAGCGTCTTGCCACTACCAGAATAGCTTTCCTTTGGACACTTCTTGTTTATTCAGTCAGACCAAGGGTATTTGTTGGGTGGCTCCTACTTAGGCCATAAAAAGTGTGATTGAATGTTTTTGGAATGCTTGGTTTCATGGAACTGTTCACAGGCTATAGCAGTTATAGGTGGACAGAAGACACAGGCAAATATCAACGTAAACAAACTACTGAAATGTAACTCTTGTTTTAAAGATTTATTTATTATGCATACAAGCTGGGGTATAGGTCAGAGGTGTGGGGTGGTGAGAGGATTCACCAGGGACAGAGTGGGGAGCATAACAGGCAGATCGACCAAAATACACTGCTGAGGGGCCTCCCTGGTGGCACAGTGGATTAAGCGCTGTGCTGTGGAGCTGTCGGCAGCGGCGACATGAGTTCGACGCCCAGCCGGGGAGATTCCCACATGGTGCGGCAGACCTCCTGCCTCGCCTGCTGCTCCCCTCAGCAGTGTATTTCCGTCGATCTGCCTGTTTTGCTTCCCACTCTGTCTCTGGTGAACCCTCTTGCTGCCCCACGCCCTAGGCCTATACTCCAGCTTGTATGCAAAAATAAATAAATCTTTAAAAAAAAATACACTGCTGAGGGGAGCAGCAGGCAAGACAGGAGAGGTCTGCTGCACCATGTGGGAATCTCCCTGGTTGGATATTGAACTCATGCTGCAGTGGCTCTGGCTAGCTTCATAGTGCTTCGCTTAACCCCTTGTGCCACCAGGGAAGCCCCTGAAATGTAACTCTTAAAAGATAAAGGGTGGTGACTCTTGTCTTTCTGTATGGTTTCTTCACTTCACTGTATGGCCTCTGTATGTATGAGGCCTGCTCAAAAATTGGCAATCATATAAGTCCTTTTATACCACTAACAATCTAGTTGAGTTTTTCGAGTTTGATTTTGTAAGCTTAAAAATTCGGAATTACATCTATTTCTTACCTGTAGTCACAGGCCAGTTCTGACTCACGGCTGTGTCTGTGTGTTTTCATATTGTCTACAGTCACTGCTACAGTAGTAGAGTTTATTAGCTGAGACAGAGACTGTAGGACCCACACAGCCTAATATATGTCCCTACGCAGAAAATCTAGCCAGTCCCTGCTCTAAAGGAAGACACACAGGGAAAGAATCATCTGAATCTTCCATTTGGGGGTGGCAGCAGGGCCAGTAGAACAGGATTCATCAAGGAGTTTCAGTCAAGCTGTAAAAAATTGAAGGGACTAGCCTCTTTCAGATGTCCTTTCCCAGATACGAAATCCTCTCTTCTTCATTGAATCTTTCTCTGTGGATTGTTAGACTCAACCCTTTAATTAACCACATCGCCCTTTCATTTGTGATCTCCCTGTCTGGGAGCCTATACCATTAAATGACTTCTCTGTAGTGGCCAGATGCTCCTAAGTCTTTAGTCTAGCTCTCAGACAGAGAGGGGATTCTTCCCACAAGGCAGATGAGGAAACTGAGGCCCATGGGAAGTCAAGGGAATAGGATCATTAGGTAGAGTCAAGTCTTCTAAATCCAACTCTGTACCACTGTGTAAAAGCAATTGTGCTCTTTAGTTTCTGTGCTTTATGGAATGAGCGGTGAGTTGTTATCTTTTTTCCTCCTTAGGGGTCTGTATGAAGCAGCACAAGAAGTTGACCCAGGCCATCCAGAAAGCCAGGGATCATGGTAAGCATGAGATGGGCACTTTTGTTAGGCATAAAGGAGGTGAGTTAGGGCTGAAGGGGGTGCATATAAATGTTTCCACTTCTCTGAGAAGATAGTGCCCAATGTATTTTTCCGAGTCTCTTCTGTCATCATTCCACTGTCCCTTGTTCCCTTTCCTATGTCTCTCACCTTCTCATTACCCTTTCTTTTATTCCTCCTCTCTCCTTTCTCTCCCCTCTTGTTTTATACCTATTGTTCGCAATGCCATAACCAAGTCATAGGAGAATCTCTGTGTAAATTTCAGGTCCTGGTGACCTCTTTGCACAAATTAAGAAAAGGTACCTTCCCACTAGAGCAGATGCTGCTCCCCAGGCCTGGTGCTGGGCACTGCAACTTGGCTGGCAAGAGCCCAGGCTTGTCAGCCCACACGTATCCCCCTTGACCAGGTGACTTGGTGCACTGTACAACATGCATAACTGTACTCAGTGACTGGGCCCTCCCTCCCATTGTAGGTCACTTTCCTTGCTGTCTGTGGTAATCTGAATTACCCTCTCTCCCCACTCCCACCCCACAGTTGCTCTCTGGTGTTTTTTTGTTTGTTTGTTTGTTTTGTTTTGTTTTGAATCCTCTAGGTTTCCTCAGTTACCACATTCCCCAGGTTGAACCTCGGGACCTTGACTTCAGCACCTCTCATGGAGCCGTCAGTGCTACTCCGCCAGCCCCCACCCTGGTTTCAGGTGATCCCTGGTACCCATGGTACAGCTGGATACAGGCACCAGAGAGAGAGCTGGCCCGCCTTCGCCGGCTCTATCAGGGTCATCTCAAAGAAGAAAGTGGCCCCCCACCTGAATCAATGCCCCAGGTGCCCCTTACAACCCCATCTGAAGCCTCCTCCACTGAGCAGACCAGCCCCCAGAGTGCTCTGTCCTCCACTGAGCAGGCAGGCCCCCAGAGTGCTCTGTAGGAGGAGCTGTTGCATGGGAAGGGAGCCCAAGGGGTTATGAGATCATGCTTAGGAATTTCACGATGAGATTTCATCCTGAAAAGTTGCAACTGTTTTGTGGACAGTGGCCGAGGGCCAGAGAAAGGAAATGATAGTTTGTGAAGGTGATAAATACATCTGAGGCCAAGGGAGAACAGTACCGATGTGTGTGGGAAACCCCCGGCCCTTCTGTTGCTGTGTCAGACTTCTGCCAAGTCCACTTTTCTACAATAAACTGTGTCTCCTGTGTCTGCGCTGTTTCAGATGAATGCCATTCCTCTGGGGGGAGCATGTGGGAGACAAGTGGTCAGGCTTGAGCCAGCCCCACCATTGAAGCTTGGGGCCAGAAGCCACCTGAGATGAGCAGTGTGCATTCTGTCACGACCTGCTTTCTGGAGCAGGTGCCCAGGCAGTGTTTCCCCCGTACTCAGTTAAAGGACTGAAGGGTTGGAGACTGAGACAATAGGCCTAGGAAAAAATGCGTTGCTATGGCACTCAGTGCCACAGGGGATGGGGACTCAGGGTGCGGTCTTGCTGAAGGACAGCTGCTTTGGCCAGGAGGACTGGGTCTCCAGGACCGCTTGCCAGCACGAAGGATGGGGAGGGGAAAAGGATGGGGGAGCGCACCCACCAAGGGGGCGGGCCTTGGGCTGGGCTGGGGGCGCGGAAAAGAAGACTCCGAAGGGCGGGGCGGAAGTGACGCCGCAAGGGGCGGGTCCGGCCGCGCACAATGGGCCATGGAGTTCCCGTTCGATGTGGACGCGCTGCTCCCGGAGCGGATCACGGTGCTGGACCAGCACCTGCGGCCCCCAGCCCGCCGACCCGGAACCACAACGCCGGCCCGGTGACATCTCAAACCTGCCCCAAGGCCCTTTTCTCCTGGGTCCTCTGGAAACCTGGCCCAGGCACCACGCCCCCTTCTCACTCACTAGCAGCTGCTCCTTTTGATGTCCTGGCTCGCCCTTTTGGTGACCTTTGACCTCAGACCTAGTGGGGTTGATGCGCGTTTGAATCTGTGACCGTTTACCCCCAGGCCCAGTTTGTGGTCCCAACCAAAGGATGTGGTTGACCGGACCTTTCTGATTCCCCGTAAGAACCTCTAGGGAGGAGGGAGTGTACCACGCTGACAGGAGGTGCGGCATAAGTTTGGGTCCTGGGGTAGGGTGGAAACCCAGAGAGGAGGCTCCCAAGGTAAAGTCCTAGCGCCTTAAGTGCTGAACCTCGATTGGGATTGGGCCCCAGAGTTCCAGGGGGCCATTGCCTCTCTTTCAGCTTCTGACTTTTTATCTCCTTTGTTTTTATAGTATTGATCTGCAGCAGCAAATCATGACCATTGTAGATGAACTGGGCAAGGCTTCTGCTAAGGTACTGGGGAGTCTTTAGATGGAGTAAAGGGGAGGCGTCTAGGGGACAATAGATAAGAGAGGCCTGGGTCCTTTGGAAGGGACCTGCAGAAAGTCTGTCTTTGCCTCCCTGGCAGGCCCAGCACCTTCCTGCTCCCATCACAAGTGCTTCGAGGATGCAGAGTAACCGCCATGTCATGTATGTGCTCAAAGACACTTCAGCAAGACCGTGAGTGCCAGATGTTCTGTTGTACTTAATTCCTCCCTCCCCCAGCCCTGCTCCCTCTTTTGTAAATTTTTTTTTAAAGATTTATTTATTTATGCATACAAGCTGGGGTGCAGGCCAGAGGCGCGGGGCAGCGAGAGGGTTCACCAGAGACAGTGGGGAGCAGAACAGGCAGATTGGAGGAAATACGCTTCTTTTTTTTTTTTTTAAAGATTTTATTTATTTATGCATACAAGCTGGGGTACAGGCCAGAGGCGTGGGGCGGCGAGAGGGTTCACCAGAGACAGAGTGGAGAGTGGAACAGGCAGATGGACGGAAATACACTGCTGAGGGGAGCAGCGGGCGAAGCAGGAAAGGTCTGCCGCGCCATGTGGGACTCTCCCCAGCTGGGCGTCGAACTTGCGTCAGCTGCTGCCGACAGCTCCACAGCGCAGCGCTTAACCGCTGGGCCACCAGGGAGGCCCTGTAGGAAATACTCTTCTGAGGGGAGCAGCGGGCAAGGCAGGAGAGGTCTGCCGTGCCATGTGGGAATCTCCATGTGGGAATCTCCCCAGCTGGGCGTCGAACTCGCTTCGCTGCTACCGACAGCTTCACAGCTCAGCGCTTAACCGCTGCACCACCAGGGAGGCCCCTGCTCCCTCTTTTGACCTACCATTTCCAGCTGGTTTATTTTCCTCATCCTACAGGGCTGGAAAAGGAGCCATTGTTGGCTTCCTCAAAGTTGGATACAAGAAACTCTTTGTGCTGGTAAGTGTTACCAGAAACTGAAATCCTGTGTCTTGGTTCCTGAGCACAACAGTGCTGCAAGTTGGCAGACGGCAACGTGTCTGGGTCCTCAAAGGTATTTGTTTTTCTTCACCTCTTAGGATGACCGGGAGGCTCACAATGAGGTAGAACCACTGTGCATCCTGGACTTTTACATCCACGAGTCACTTCAACGCCATGGCCACGGGCGAGAACTCTTCCATTATATGTTACAGGTATCACTTAACTCTTCACCAGTCTGTCCAAAAGGAGATCAAAGGCCTTTTGCCCTAAAACCTTCCAGAGGCCCTGCCTCTCCTCTTCAGCCCCCATATTCCCATATCTTCCGATGCCCTCCCCAAGCTCACAGGTTTCTGCTGGCATGTTCTCTTCCCACATCTCCTACCCTGAGTCTCCTCTTCCCTGCAGAAGGAGCGAGTTGAACCACACCAGCTGGCCATTGACCGACCCTCACAGAAGCTACTGAAGTTCTTGAATAAACACTACAACCTGGAGACCACAGTTCCACAGGTGAGTTTTCAAAGAGTGTAGCTTCGCTGAGTGTCCCCATCGTATTTATTATCTGGGGACAAAAAAGGGGCACCTTCCAAGTACTCCATATTCCCAGCTATGTAGGATTCATTTTATATACCTAAGCTCATTTTTATTTATTTTCTTTTTGGTGGTATCATCTTTCATCCTACAGCTATTTCATTTATCTATTTTGAATCTTCACTGTATTTTGTACACCTGATAATGTTTGTGCACTGAATATAGCCAGCTCACCTCCTTGCATAGGCCCTCTGTAATCAATCAATGTTTATTAAAGGCCCGGAATAATATATATTCCCTGTCCTCAGGGAGCTTTGTTTTAATATAGGAAGGTGGTTTGCTTACAAATAAAAATGTAATATAATGTCAACTAATGCTACCAGTCATTCAACAAATATTTATTGAGCACCTGGCACTGTTCTCTGGGTACTAGGAATATTTATTCAACAAGACAGATTCCAGTTGGGGAGCCAATACAATAAACAATTATTTGCTGTGGTTGATGATAAGTGCTCTGAAAAATGAGAACAAGCTTGGGAGTACCAGAGTGGGATGGGAATGTGTGGGAATGCTACTTTAAATGGGATAAGCAGCGAAGGCCTCACATGTGAGCAGTAACTTACAGGTGAGAACGAGGATCGGAAATACCTGGGAGGAGAGCATCCCAGGCAGAGAGACTGGCTAGTGCACAGGCCACGAGGTGAGAGGGTGCCTGTGTGTGTGAACTGACTGATGTGCCTGGAGCAGCGTGAGTGAGGTGGGGGTGGGGCAATGGCAGATGAGGGCCTAGCAGTGACAAGGAGGAAAGGTATTTCAGGCCTAATAGGCTATTGCAAAGACTTTGACTTTGACTCTAAAAGAAAAAAGCCGAGCGATCATAGGGGTTTGAGCATTGGGGTGATAGGACCTAACTAACTTTTAATCAAACCACTTTGTTGAGAAGTAGCAGAGCAAGAGCAGAAGTAAATAGACCAATTAGGTAGCAACAATCCCCATGAAAAATGGTGGTGACTCAGATCAAGATGGTAGCAGCAGGGGTGGTAAGGAGTAGCCAAATTTTAAATATTTTCAAATTAAAGCAATTAAAGTTCCATGATAGGTTATATATGGGGAAAGAGAGGTAGTTAAGAATGACCCCAGAGCTGTTGGCCTGAGGAGTGAGAAGAATGATGTTGCATTAACTCTGATGGTAGTTGGAGCAGCTTTGGGGGGAAAAGTAGGCATCTACTTCGATTATGTTAATTGGAGAGGTCTGTGATAAGTCCATGTTGAGTAGATAGTTGGGTACTTCTCTGGGAGTTGGGACTAAAGGTTTGGCTAGAGAGTTTTCAGCATGTGTGCGGTATCAAAAGTAGTAAGGGTGAGCTCACCAAGCCAAGGAGTGAGTATAGAGAAGTGATTCAGGGACTTGAATCCTTGAACACTCTTTTAAGAGGTCGAGGAGGAGAGGTAGAAGTGCAGCTGGGGAGTGACTGGTGAAGTAGATGAAAATCCACAAGTCAGGCGACCTGGAAAGCCAGTGGAGAAAGTGTTTCAAGAGGATGGTTACTGAGTCAAACGCTGTTACCAGTGAGGTAAGAAGTGGCCTGGGAAGTGACTGCTGGGTTCAGCTGCCTGGGGGTCCTGATGGTGATTTTGGTGCAGTGGCGGGTAAAAGCCTGAATAAGTGTGTTGAGGAGAATGAGAAGCTGAAAACGGGACATAGTAAGAATAGGTCCATCGTAAATGCAGTTTGAAGAGGAACCGAGAAATAGAGCACAAGGTAGAGGGGGGAGTATATCAAGCCAGGGTTGGAAGATCTAACAGGGTAAGACTCAGTCAAGAGAAAACTTCATATCAGAGAATGGGAGAGGGAAACTGCTGAAATGATGTCCGTGTGTGGGCAGGAGGGGTTGGGATTGGGGTGACACGTTAGCTTCGGGTAGGAGCAGGGACAGTGACTCTACTGTAACATGGTTTGATTGATGTATTTACAGAGGAGGCATAAGGATGCGGGGTAAAGCAAGCCTTGTGTTATGTTTAGTCTTGATACATGTTGAGGGACTGAGTGGGCGGGCCAGAATGCCTTTCATATGGAGGAACCAGCATGAGCTGGAGGCACTACCTACCTTTCAGGGTACTGCAAGCAGTTGGGTGTGGCTGAGTGCTGGCATGTGCTTGTTGGGGGGGTGACGGTGGGTGAGGAGACATTATGGCCGGGTCTCATTAGAGGCAAGAGTAGTGGAAGGAGCACAGTATTTGGCATCAAACGTATTACCCAGGGAACTTGTAAGAGCAGAGCAGTATAGTGGAAATAAAATTGACTGTTTCATGAATTCTCTGGAGTATCTCCATGCACCATCTCAGTGGATCCTCTCATAGCTCTTTGAGGTCTGTGATATATTTTTTTTAATGTTAGATCAGTGATTTTTTTTTTTAAGATTTATTTTTGTGTATGCATACAAGAACTGGGGTGTAGGTCAAAGGTGCAGGGGATGAGAGGATTCACCAGAGTGGGGAGCAGAACGGGCAGATCTACTGAAATACACTGCCAAGGGGAGCAGCAGGCCAGACCAGAGAGGTCTGCTACGTCATGTGGGAAGCTCCCTTGCCAGGGATCGAACTCGTGCTACAGTGACTGGCAGTAGCTTGAGAGCACTGAGACTTCAACCAGCCACCAGGGAGGCCCAGAGGTCTGTGCTATTATTCAACCCATTTGGTGTTTATATGTATTATATTAGTCATTTGACTAAGTCCACACTGTTAAAAAGTGTAGAGTTCAAATGTGTAGAGTTCAGATTTGAACCATAGTCCCCTCTTCATGACTACACAGTATACTTGGCTCCAGCTTGAATCAAGAGTCTGGGGCTTGAGAGTCTCCCTGGTAGTGCAGTGATTAAAGTCTCAGCACTATCAAGCTATCACCAGCCACTGCAGCATGAGTTTGATCCCTGGCCAGGGAGCTTCCCACATGGCGCAGCAGACCTCTCCTGTCTCGCCCACTGCTCCCCTCAGCAGTGTATTTCAGTCAATATGCCTGTTCTGCCCCCCACTCTGTCTCTGATAAATCATCTCACCTCCTGTACCTCTGGCCTACACCCCAGTTCTTGTATGCATAAATAAATAATCTTTAAAAAAAAAAAAAGAGTCTGAGGCTTGAGGCCCATCTTGCCACTTGTAGCGACTTTGGGCAAGCCATGTCTTCAAGTCTTTTTCACTTCTTCCTTCCCTCCGTGAAAAAAGTTTAAAATTCCAAATTCACATCATGATAAATGATCAAAATGAAAGATCTTTGTCTTGATAAGAGTTCACTTCCTGCATTTTCTTTTACTCATCTTGCTGTTTCCATCCCCCTCCACCTACCCCCGCCACTGTTACTTTCCCCTCATCTTTCCCAGTCTTTGGTTACACTGACCCATCCCTTTCTATCCTCCCCCCCCCCCACCCCCGGCCCCGCCAATTGTTTAAAAAGTTTACTCCTACACAAGCTAGGGTGGCTATTAAACTGTTTAACTTTGCAGACTTTTTTTACTTTCTTTTTAAAATAGTAACTCCAAGGATTGTTGTAAAGGCCAAATTCAATGTGATAATTTAATGAAATCACTCTCAAATGGTCAATAACTCTATTATGGAAGTCGCCTCCTGTCCTCCAGCATGTCTTTCCCCGACAACTGCTACTTAAATTTTAGATTTTTTTTTTAAAGATTTATTTATTTATGCATACAAGCTGGGGTGCAGACCAGAGGCGTGGGGCAGTGAGAGGGTTCACCAGAAACAGAGTGGGGAGCAGAACAGGCAGATTGATGGAAATACACTGCTGAGGGGAGCAGCGGGTGAGGCAGGAGAGGTCTGCCGCGCCATGTGGGAATCTCCCCGGCCGGGCATTGAACTCGTGTCGCCACTGCCGACAGCTCCACAGTGCAGCACTCAACTGCTGCGCCACCAGGGAGGCCCTTAAATTTTAGATTTTATGAAATAATGAGAAAATAATAGCTTTTCTCATTATTTATACACTTAAACCATTTGGCCTCATGAATGTTTTGTTTTGAGGTTTTTGGTTTGGTTTTGTTGGTTTGGGATGTCTTACTTTCCTTGACATTCTGTGCACTGTCTCCATCAGCCTGGATCCTGATAGCCTGGATCCTGATTAAAAGTTGGGTCGGGATTTTTTGTGTGTGTATGTGTAGAAGAACTGCAGTATAGGCCAGAGGTGTGGGGGGGTAAGAGGATTCACCAGAAACCAAGTGGGGAGCAGAACGGGTCAATTTACTGAAATACACCGCCAAGAGGAGCAGTGGGTGAGACAGGCGAGGTCTGCTCCCTGTGGGTTAGCTCCCTGGCTAGGGATTGAACTCAGGCCATAGCAGTGATAGCACTGAGCCTTAACCCCTAGGTTATAGGGAGCCCCAGGATTTTTCTTTTTTGAGATAAAATTCAGTATTTTAACTATTGAAAATATGCAGTTCACCAGTTTTTAGTATGTTCACATTGTGCAATTAATCACCAATATCTAGTAACAGAAAATACTCATTACCTAAAAGGAAACCCAGTATTTACTAAGTAGTCACTTCCTTTTTCTCCAGCCCCATCAGCCACTAATCTATTCTCTCTGTGAAGTAGTTTATTCTGGACATTTTATACAAATGGAATCATGATATACAGTCTTTGTGTTTGGCTTTCACTTAGCATAATGTTTTCAGGGGTTCATAATGTAGCATATCACCAGTACCTCATTCCTTTTCATGGCTGGGTAATAATATTCCATTATATGAATATACCACGTTTTATGTCAATTTATCAACTGATTGATATTTGGTGGTTTCTGCTTTTTGACTGTTAGGAATAATATGCTATAAATATTCATATGCAAGATTTTGTTTTTCTTTTTAAGATTTATTTTATTTACGCATACAAGAACTGGGTTGTAGGCCAGAAGTGAGGAAGGTGAGAGGATTCACCAAAGAGAGTGTGGAGCAGAACAGACAGTTCTACTGAAATATACTGCCCAGAGGAGCAGTGGGTGAGACAGGAGAGGTCTGCTGCGCCATGTGGGTTAGGTCCTTGGCCAGGGATCTAACTCAGGCCACTTTTTGAGGAACTGACATGCTACTTTTCCACAGTCACTGCAACATTTTACAGCTCCCCCAGCATTGAGGCTTCCAATTTCTTGATATCACTGACATTTCCTTATAATAGCTATCTTAACAGGCATGAGGGAGAATATCTTTTAGTTTTGATTTGCATTTCCCTAATGGTGTTAAGCATTATTTCAAGTGCTTATGGACAAGTATGTCAACTTTTGAGAAATGTTTATTCAAGTTCAGTGTCCATTTTTAAATGTGTTATCTATCTACAAGTTGGACGAGTTCTTTATATATTTTAGATACAACACTCTCATCAGATGTATGATTTGAAAATATTTTCTACTATTCTCTGGGTTTCTTTTCATTTTCTCAGTGGTGTCTTTTGAAGTGCAAAAGTTTTTACTTTTGATGATGTTCAATTTATTTTTTTTTTCATTGCTTGTGTTTTTGGTGTCATTTTAAAGAAATCATTGCTTAATCTAAGGTCATTAAGATTTTCTCTTGGTTTTTTCCTAAGAGTTTCTGTTTCTAGTTCTTACATTTAGAACTTTGATTCATTTTTAGTTATTTTCTCTATGGAATGGGTTAGTGGTACAAATTCATTATCTTCTATGTGGATATTCAGTTGTCTGAGCACAACTTGTGCTTAGACTGTTCTTTGACCGTGCAGTGTTGAAAATCAGTTGACCATATGGGCCTCCCTGGTGGCGCAACAGGTTAAGCGCAGTGCTGTGGAGCTGTCCGCAGCTGCAGCATGAGTTCGATGCCCAGCTGGGGAGATTCCCACATGGCACGGCAGACTTCTCCTGCCTCGGCCGCTGCTCCCTTCAGCAGTGTATTTCAGTCGATCTGCCTGTTCTACTCCCCACTCTGCCTCTGGTGAACCCTCTCACCACCCCACACCTCTGGCCTGCACCCCAGCTTGTATGCATAAATAAATAAATCTTAAAAAAAAAAAAGAAAAAGAAAATCAATTGACCACAGACACATGAGTTTATTTCTGTTGATAGATTCTCGTCATACCATTGGCCTATGTATCTGCCCTTAGGCCTCAGCATACCATTTTGATTACTATAGCTTTGTAGTGAGTTTTGAAATCAAGAAGTGTGTGAATACTCCAACTTCTTTCTTTTTCAAGATTGTTGTGACTATTCAAGTTCTATTACAATTCCTTATCGACTTTAAGATCAGATTACGAGGGTCTAAATTTTTTACTGAGTCTGTGAACAAGGAAGGCTAACTTTCATTCTGTTCTCACTGTAGGTTTTTCTAGCATAGGATTCTATATCCATATGTTCTGAGTAGCAGAATGGACAACTATATTTTGCTTGTTTCATATTACAGGTGAACAACTTTGTGATCTTCGAAGGCTTCTTTGCCCATCAACATCGTAAGTTTTCTCACCTTGTGTGTGTTGGTCAAGTTGCTGGGGTGAGGGGAAGAAAAGAGGTGGATTCTTTTTCCCACTGGCCCCCTCACTCAGGGGCACCACCGCTTCCTTCCTCACAGGGCCCTCTGCTCCCTCTCTGAGGGCAACTCGACATTCTCGCGCTGCTGCATTCGATCCTACGCCCCCTGGTAAAGCTGACTGGATGGGTGGACTGTAGTGCCGTGATGGCTAGTTACTCTGGAAACCAGGAGCCAGCTTAGTGTGATCTGTGGGCAATTTTGGAGAACTCTAAAGCAACCCAAGTCTCTAGCACTCATTACCCATTAGCCTTTGTTCTCATGGGAGCTCAGTGCTCTTTATACATGTCAAGAGTTTTAACTGAACAAGCTCACAGGGAGCCTTTTGACAGTTAATGTTGATGGAACCTCTTGTTGCTTTCAGGTCCATCAGAGTAAGCCAGAGTCACTTTGTAAACCCCTCAGTTTTCTGTCAGTGGGGGGAAGGCAAAAAGCAGTCAGCTCTTCCATTTCCAGTCCACAGAATAGTGACATGAATGGTCCAAAGTTTAAATACTTGTTTTAGAAGATAACACTCAGAATTTATAATATTTCCAACCAAATATTGAAATTGATCTAGAGTAAGCAAACTTAGGAAGCACTGAAGTGCTGCCCAGGTTCCCCATCCCATCCTGTGTCCATCCTCATGCACACAGGCTTCCTGCTAATCTGAGCCCCACTCCTCCCTCTTCTCTACTGCCTCCCAACGGAGAAGCACAGCTTTCTGCTGGCTGCAGTGCCTGCTTGTACAGAAAGGTGCCCTTCCTGAGCTGGCTCTAGCTAGCTCTCATCTCCTTGATGAGAAAAGATGAGACTCAAAGAAAAGTCTGCTACCAGTTATCAGTTTCGACCAGTGTCAGAAACGGAGAGGCATTTCACATCCACGACTCCCTTCGGTTTCCCGGACTTTCCCGACAAGTTCCTGCTGACCTGCAGGCTGTGAGAGCGAGTTAGCATCAGCAAGGACACTGAGCACGCAGGTCCACAGGGGAGGGGTAAAGCTTAAGTGGATCCCCTGAGAAGTCTAATTTGCCACTCATGATGGAGAACCTCTTGCAATAAAGGAAGAGGGAGCATGCAGAGAAGTGAGGGGGCAGGAGGCTGAGCTTAGGCAATCTGTTAGCCTCCCCCTTACTGTAACACCCTTTACAGATGTCTCGTTTTACTCCTTTTTTTTTTCCCTATTAAAACTTAAATCTTTCCCATCTTTGCATTTATGGAGAGGTCCAAACCCAACCTCCCTTGACCGTTGCAAAGCAATTCCTGATTAACCAAGGGCTTTGTCCGTCTCATCTAGAGAGACCTGGGGTCCTCATTGGCCCGGCTGGGACCATCCCACTGCCCCAGCATCCCAGGGGCCCTGACAGCACCCACTGACAGTAAGAGCTCACCTGCCTTGGCTGCCCTTCTCCTGCATCTCCCAGGCCTCAGGTCTCCCTTGGAGCTTTCCCCCCAACTCTGCATTCAGCCTACTCCTTCTGGCTCTCCTCAAATGTGCTCCAGCATTCCCCCCAAATTCCCTTTTGGTATGATGGCGTTGCCACAGAGCTGCTTCTGCGATGGAGCTGAACTCTCCTTCCCCAGGAGGAGCTGTGATGTCAAGAGGCAGAGGCTGGGGTCATGGGTGGAGTGGCTGGGAAGAGGGGGTGCAAAGTGTGTCTCCTCCGATGCTGACCTTGCCTGTGTCCCCTCCAACCGCCAGCTCCAGCACGGAAACTCCCACCCAAGAGGGCAGAGGGCGACATTAAACCATACTCCTCCAGTGACCGAGAATGTAAGAGCGCTGCAGCGGGTGTCTGGGCCTGGGGGGGCCTTAACCCAGGGGAAGGGTCTGTTCTCTCTCAAAGCTCTGATTTCTCTTTTTTCTACCCTGATTTTTGCTGTTGACTCTTCCCTTTCCTTTTTCTTCTGTCTTGCTTTGTATTCTCTCTCCCCCAAGTCCTGAAGGTAGCTGTGGAGCCTCCTTGGCCCCTAAACAGGGCCCCGCGCCGTGCTACACCCGCAGCTCACCCACCCCCTCGCTCCAGCAGCCTGGGGAATTCTCCAGAACGGGGTCCCCTCCGCCCCTTTGTGCCAGAGCAAGAGCTGCTGCGGTCCCTGCGCCTCTGCCCCCCACACCCCACTGCCCGCCTTCTGCTGGCTACCGACCCTGGGGGCAGCCCAGCCCAACGTCGCCGCACCAGGTAATAGCAGCTGGAGGGGTAGGGAGCCCCAAGACCGCCAGAGGGTGTTACAGATGGCAGAGGGCAATTTGAACCCTTTAGCCAGGTGAAGCAACAGGCCGGGAGGACAAGAGAGTCTGAAAACCTTCAAAGAATATATTGGAAAATATTTTGGGGAGTGGTTTGGAAATACAATGACAGAGCAGATAGGATTTTATATGGAGTCTAGGGGCTCTAAAATGGATTGGGAAGAAGGGTAGGAAGAACAGGTACATTGACGAGGGAACTGAGCCTGTAAGGTTGGGGAGATCATGCTTTAATACTCTGGGAAGGGGCAGTGCCTCTGACACAATTGGGGGAGCGCCTGGCTCCAGGTCAGTGCCTTGAGTGGCAGGAGCCCAGCCCAGCCCAGCAGGCAGAGTGGGTGTCTCCTTTATTTGTCTCTCCGGCTTTCTCCACCTGACTTCTGTTTTTCTCTCTCCCCTCTCCCCCCTCCCTTTCCCCTGTCCATGACATCCCTCCATAGCTCCCTTCCCCGCTCTGATGAAAGTCGATACTGAGAGGCAGCTAACCCCTGCTCCTTGGGAGACCTGGGTGTGCAGAGACCCCTCTCCCTGAGAACCCCAGACCCACTCTTTATAGCATCCCCAGGATCCTGTGGAACCTGACAGAGCCCGTAGGATTCTCCCTTCCCCTTTTTTGGACAGCTGGGCGGTCAGGGTCCCAGGTGACCTACCACTTTGTAGCTTTTCCTACCATAGCAAGCTCCCCCTTATCTTTTAATGTGGGCTCTGAACTTCCACAGACAACCCATTTCGCTGCCAAACCCCTTGAGCAGCTCATTCTAATTATCCAGAGAAGCACACACTTGCTTGCTGTCAGACTCTAGAACACCATGGAAGGTCCCAGGGCCGCCTCTACTAGGGTAACCTTTTAAGGAGTCTTGTCCATGGAGTAAATACCATATTCCCTCTAGTGTCTATTGGTAGCTCCAGTCCTGCTTTGTGCTGCCCGCCACACTTAGCCTTTCAGTCTGCCCGCGCCAGCCAACGAGCTCTGCTTCAGAGCAGTCCAGTTAGGTAGGACAGGGACTTACCAGCTCCCCAAAGGGATCCAGTCATCATTGCCAAACTCTTCATTTCCATGTTTTATGTATTTGTCAGGGAGCCCCTAAGCTGATGTCTGTTTTGGGGTTCTAAAGACTCCCTTTGAAAGACAACTCTTGCCCCAGATCCAGATTCTGTGAGGATATCTGTCTCTTGGCATAGATCCCAGTTAAGTACCTGAGGATCACTCTTAGCCATGTTTCAGAAGATAAGCCTGAATCTCAAGGATCTATTAACTCCTGGAATTCCCTCTCACCCATCACTCCCCAGTGGATAGACAATGATAGATTCCTGTCTTGTGAGATTGTTTTGAAATGGGGGAACTTTTCCTCTGACCTTCCTTTCTCCTTTCCTTCATAGTAAGAACCTTCTTCCCTGTTCCAAACCCTGGAGATAGAACATCCTTTCCCCTCCCCACCTCCTGAGTGTGTGGTAGATCAGGTTTCCCAAGCATTCCCCACAAATCCTTGGGAGCAGGATCTCCCTCTCTCCCAACACTCCTTCTCTTTCTTCTCCCCAGTGTTGTCTGAATCAAGTGTGAATTCTTTTGTGTTTTTTAAATGGACATTTTCAATGAAAAACAAACAAAAAACTTTGTCTCAGCCTCATCTGTGCGTCACTTCTTATTTTCCTGGGATTTTAAGACCTCTGTCCCCTCAATTTTGTCATCTCTGGGATGTTCAGATCTTCCAGCGAGCTCAGAGCTTCCCTTGCCGGCTCTGGTATCTATCCCCATATTCATTGCTGGACCTTCTGCGGATTTTGTCACTGGATCCCTCTGTGTTGCTCCTGTGTTTGCTGCTCCCCCATTTCCTCCGACGCCACCAGCTCTCCTCAGTGACTTCTGTCCTTTACCCCAAGTCAGCCCTTGCCAAGATGTTAAGGTATATCAATATCTCTGGGATCCACTCATTGCCTCACCACCAAGTAAAATCCCCTAATTGTTCTTTGGATTCTTCCCACTGAGTTCCTGCCATCTGCCCCACTAAACCCTTAGGCCTCTCTCAAGACAGTCTTACCTGTGTTGAGAATCCAATGATCTGTCACCTCTGCTCCAAAGGCTCCTTTCCTTTTCCTCCTAAATTCAGCCTCGCCACTCCCTATTTTTCTCTGGTCTGAGATATCCTATCATTACAGTAGCCATGTTTTCCAAACCCAACATCAGGGCACCTGGTGCAACAAATTCTTTTTACCTCCCTGTCTGTTTTTATGACATGACTTGGATCACATTTGACCTTATGTATAACCTATTGCCTCCACTAGAAATAAAGCAACAAATCAGAACTGCTTCAGAAAATCTTGGGGTATAAAATGAGCCCCTTACTTTTATCTGGGACATAAATTAGATTGAAATTGAAGCCCCATAGCAATGATAATTACCTTTCCTTTTGGTTCTTGTGCTATTCCTTTTTGTTTCTCCTCTCCATACCCACTCATCTTTCATCCTGTGGCCCTTCCCCATCTCCCATTTCTTCTACAGGGGGACTCCCCCAGGGCTGGTAGCCCAAAGCTGCTGCTACAGCCGCCACGGGGGGTTGAATTCCTCATCCCCCAATACAGGTAAGTATTCATCCCTCCTTACACCATATCAAGTAGACCATATTCATTACCTCACCAGCGCTCCCATGCACATGCCTGGTATTTCCACAGGCAATCAAGAATTGAAGCAGGGGGAACAGGAAAGAGAGAATAGGTGAGGTCTGAGCCTCTCTTCTAACAGCCTCCCTCCATTTCTGACTCCTTTCCTAACATCACCCTCAGCTACTCACTCCTGCCAATCCTTACTTTCTCAACTGGACACACAAATCCTAACATCCTACAACCCTCTTTCCCTATAAGTTCAACTCAGGTGTTTCCCTTTGGTGCGCTCTGAAGGGTTTCAAATGTGGACATAACACTAATGGCTCTAGCCTCATAACCATTGTGTCCTCCTCTATGTAGGAGCTGGACGTACCTTAAAGAGTCTGTGATAAAATTGTCACTTTAGTATCCCTAAAACCTCTCCATCTCCCTCCCACCTACCAGGTGTTCCAGTGAGAAGCAGGTCTTGTCACAGGACGAGTCTGGAGAGGAACCCATGCACACAGTTCCTCCTCAGGCCCAGGCCCAGGCCCAGGCCCAGGTCCAGGCTCAGACTCAGGCCCTGGCACCGGCCCTGGAACCAGCCCTGGCACCTGCTGCTGCAGCTCAGGCTGCACCCACCCAGTCCTGGACAGTGGGTGGGGACATGTTCAATGCCAGGTTCATTCGAAACTTGCAGGAACGTCGCAGCACTAGGCCATGGTGACCACGGTCTCTTCTCACACCTTCAAAGTCAGTATTATTTTTTTCTCACTACAGGAGCTAGCTAAAGCCAGCCCTCATAATGGATATTCACTCACTCATTCATTCATTTGACAGGCTCACCGGCGCCAAATCATTTGTATTTTTTTTTTAAGCAGAGCAATAAAAGTATTTATTTTTATCACGAGTTACTGAAAAACGATCGTCATTATTTCAGTCTCACTCTTCCCTCATGTTGCACCCACTGCGACCACATTGTCGTCCAGCTTTCTGCGCAGGCGCCACAGGTGGGGCGAACTATACCAGGGGCCCGCTAATCTGCTGCGCAAGCGCTGGCGGCAGGCAGCACTCACGCGAGCGCAGGCGCACTTACTGCAGACCGAGCGCCTCACCGCCTCCGTGGAACCCGCAGTGCGCAAGCGCGCAACATCTCCGTTTCCCTGCCCTCAGCCACTGGCCCCCCCTTTTTCCCCTTCAAGAAGCCGGCTCCGGGGCGCGCTCACCCCGTGAGGAGGCCGGAGGCCGGACACGGGAGGCGCCTTCTCCCACTCCCGGAAGATCATGTACCGGCCCAGTCGGGGGGCGGCCAGGCGTCTCGGCCCCTGCCTCCGCACCTACCAGGCTCACCCCCAGGTGAGAGCGGAGGGGGCGGGGAGAGACCCTCCTCAGAGCCGGCGTGTGGGGCGGAGCGCGCGCCCGTTCTGCGCAGGCGCAGTGGCGTCCCACCGCCCCTTCCCACCTGAGCCGGGCGGCGGACGGAGGGGCCTGGGGTCTCGGGGGTGGGAGCGCGGCGCCACCGCCCTGGCGCGCACGCGACATCAGTGCTCCCGGGCCTGGGGTGGAAGTGGGGCGGCGGGGCGCGTTCGCGCTTGGCTGCGTCTCCGCGGTTACCTGTGCCTGGAGGTGATTTGAAGGGCAGAGGCCAGAGGTTCGCAGCCTGACCGCGGCGCCGCCCCAGTTTCCTGGTCCCGACCAGACAGGCCTGCGGGCCGTGCTCTGCAGCCTGCGCAGTTTGCACCCGGATAGCGGTCCCGGCAGAAAGGCGGGTTCGGGTGGACCCGGTTCGGGCCCCAGTGCCCGGGCGGGCAAGATGGCCACGCCCCCGGCAGAGACGGCGCCTCGGGGACTCCATCGGGGACCGAGGTACCCGCGCGACCCGCCCGCCTTCCGGGGAATGCGACCCCCGGGGGGTTTCCTTGGGAGCCCAGGGACTCGAGTATGGCCCGATTGTGGGTGATCTCCCCTCGTCACAGTTGCAACGTCGGAAAACCAGGGGCAATGAGGTCCGGTCATTAACAGTCTTCTGGGCTCATTCCTATCATAATAGGGGCCTGAAATAATAGCTTACGTTTATATACTACTTTATAGGTCGCAGCGTCTTATTTGCATTTATTATCTCATACAACCCTCATAACTCACTGTGGCTTCATCGTTCTCCTTTATAGGAGGACGTTTATAGGAAACAGGCGTAAGGAGTGAAATTGCCTAAGGTTACAGGATAGAATTGGAACGCAAATGTCTCCTAGTTCCAGTTGGATGTTCTTTCGCTGTACATTTGCCTCACTCAACCGTGAAGATGTGGTGCAGGCTATATCCTTTAATCCACAGGACCATACAACCTGTTACTCATTTAATTTTTCAAGTATATATTCTTAAAATTTTTGCCATATAGGAGGTGGAATTGCCCCCAGTGTTGGACCCTTAAGCAAATGAAAAGGTATTTGCTGTGTTTTGGGAGATACTTGTACCTGTGTCACAGGTAACAGTTTCCTCCTGATTTTAGTAGAGATGAAGATGACTCCATCCCATCTTGTAGTAATTCCGTCTCTCCTGTCAGGAGGAGCAGGGGGATTGGAAGGAAGCATGCTAATGAATGGAGTTTGAATCAAGGGGCATTGGGCAGCTGAATTCTTTTTTCTTTTGTTCTTCCTCCTTAGGACCAGCTTTCTCCACGGGCTCTACCACTCCCACCCCTTTGGCCTCACCCCACCACCACCCCTTCTCCATCATCTCTTCTCTGGTCTCCCTCACCCTCACGCCCTCCTACCTGGCTGCTTCTGAGAGCCTCCCTACCACCTCTCCCTCCGGTGCAGGCCCTCCGCTCACCGTGGGTGGTTCTCCCGCCAGAAAAGGGGGAGGAGGGCCCAGGACCTGAGTTGCATAGTGGCTGCCTGGATGGGCTTAGGAGCCTGTTTGAGGGACCTCCCTGTCCCTACCCTGGGGCTTTGATGCCTTTCCAAGCCCCTGGGACCGCCCACCCTTCCCCTGCCACTCCATCAGGAGACCCGAGTATGGAGGAGCACCTGGCTGTCATGTATGAGAGACTGAGACACGAGGTACGTCATTCGAAGTCACCTTTGTCTGCAGTAGGAAGGGGCGTAGAGGGTTAGTCAACTGGATTTTCTTGGAACCGTGCTGCCAAACCATAAGCATTTCCCAAGGAGTAGATGCTTCTTTTAAAGTTTGAGTTCAGGGAAGTTAAGCATGGGATGAGACGATCAGATGAGAATAATGGGGCACTAAAAATAGAAAACTGAGGGACTTTTCGCCCCCTCTGAGCTGACGACTTTTTCCATCTAGCTTCCCAATCTTTTCCTTCACTCTCACGACTTCAGTCTCTACTCATCGGACGTGGAATTCATCAATGAAGTCCTGAATATACGAACCAAGTGAGAATCCAGACGCGGGTAGGGCCTGGGGGAGGAAAAGCGCCCGTTGCTGTATACCTGGTCTTACGCATTTACCAGAAAAGGCCTTGGCTGCTGCTCAGCAGCCTTCTGTTCCTGGGACAGAGGCCAGTTTGGTTTCCCCATTCTGCTATCATGAGATTTCTTTCCCGCCCTTTCTTCACAGGGGCCGGACGTGGTACATTTTGTCGCTGACCCTCTGCCGCTTCCTAGCCTGGAACTATTTTGCACAGCTTCGGTTGGATGTTCTACAGCTGACCCGCCACCCTGAGAATTGGAGTTTGCAAGCCCGCTGGCGGCTCGTGGGGCTGCCCATTCACACGCTCTTTCTGCGTTTCTACAGGCGTGACAAGGAAGAGCTGTACAGGTAAGAAAGAAGTGAGAAAGGACTCACAGTAGAGTTTCTTGATCTTACCCTTTCAGGAATCTCATGTTCTTCCAACCCTTGATCTAACCTGCCTTTAGCTGCAGGCTTCTCGAGGGCAGAGATTGCTTTAGTCAGCTTTTATGTAACAGAAATAGGGATTTGAGTATGTAAGCACTGAACTCAGTTTCTTCATGTTACGTGGTATTCAAAAGATTATTCCGTAAAATGAAAATCCCTATCTTTTAAGTTGAACCTCAACACTATAGGTGAAGTGGTACCGAGTAAATTTCTGGCACAGTACAGAGCTATAACAAACTATTGGTAGGGCCTCCTTGGTGGCCTATGGGTTAAGTCTCAGCACTACTACCGCAAAGGCCCACTGTGGTGGCCCGAGCTCAGTCTCCGCCACGGAGCAGACCCACATGGCGCGGCAGACCTCCTGTCTGGCCCGCTCCTCCCCTCAGCAGTGTATTTCAGTAAATCCGCCTGTTCTGCTTCCCACTCTGTCTCTGGTCAATCTTCCACACCTCTGAACTACACCCCAGTTTTTCTATGCCCAAAAAACCCCCACAAACCACGATTGGTAGACTCAACCCAAATCAGTGGGCCCCAAACTTTGCTATGCAGTGGAATCACCTAAGAATCTTAAAAATAGTGCTAGACATTCTGATTTTATTGGGCCAGGGTAAAAGGTGATTATCAGGATTTTAGAAGCTCCCCATATAATCTGATATATACTAAGATTTGAAACTATTAGTTTACACAAACGCTTGAATTAAACTTTGGAACCAGTCTCTCATTAAGCTCTTTCTCTCCCTTCCCCAGGACCTATGATGCCTATTCCACCTTCTACCTGAATTCCAGCGGCCTCATTTGTTGCCATCGCCTAGACAAAGTGAGTCCTAGTGCCTGATGCGGTAGGGAAAAGAGCAGAAAAGCACACCATGTGGCATTAACCTTTCTCCCCACAGCTGATGCCCTCACACTCACCCCCCGCGCCTGTGAAGAAGCTGCTAGTGGGAGCCCTGGTGACTCTGGGGCTCTCAGAGCCAGACCCCAACTTAGACCTGTGCCCTGAAGCCTGACCTGGGACTGGGGCGGAGGCAGCACTGAAGACTGCTCTGCGCACAAGAGGAGGAGGCGGAGGTGGCCAAGAACCTCAGGAGCCAACTTCTTCCCCTCCTCTCTCTCCTTTCCATCTCATGCTGTGTAAAGCTGCTGTGTAATTTAACTTGTAAATAATAAAGTTTAAGTGAATATATGAGATCACATTTCCACATCACTTTTTCTGGATCCAAAAGGTTCCCACAAGCATTATTCCAAAAATATTTTTATTAATAGATATTAAATAACATACAGAAGGGAAAGGAGCTGGTGTCAGGTTCTGTTTGTGTCCCCTTGTCTTTACCCTAATTCTTCTCGGGTCTTGCCGATTTTTTTGGGCATTTTCTTAGAATGAGGATCTTCTAGCTCCTTGGCCTTATAATAGTGGGGCGCCACCTCCAGAAGCCAACTGCTCTCAATCTCCAATACCTAGAAGGAGAGAGGAAAAAAACAGTTGGGTTCCCTCCCCTTTCTAATTTAAATTCCAATGTGTGTAATCAAAAAAGGTTCTCTTCTTTCCCCTCAAGGCAAAGGAAAAAGGCGCCAGGCTCTAGTACTACATGCCCTGAGGGCAGACAGCAGACATAGCACTTGCTCTACCTGTTACCCAGGATCCCAGCAAGCTACTGGGACCGAGCAAGCATTATTAGCTTTGTTTTCCATTATGATCCCAGGCCAGGAAACACCAAAACAACAGGTATTCAAAGAGTTTTGCATGAACACACAGTAGCAGGTCTTGGTAGATGCTACAGTTGTTTTATTCTACCTCCTATTCCTGTGCCAGTTGCAGCCACCCAAACTGTTTTCAGCTTGGCAGGAACCACCTAACCACACACCACCTGACACAACCACCAACTACCTGGGCAGGGGATCAGCCCCTCACCTGTCTCATGAACTCCTTGGTGGTCAAGACAAGTTCGTGGTAAAGCAGCCAGCGTGGCTGTTCCTCGAAGAGAGAGGAGTTGGGGTGAATGAACACGGTCTGCTGCTGTTTCACTGTGCGGTAGCCGCTCCGAGTCAGCCGTGCTGTGTGGTAAAAGTAACCGGCAGTGATGGCCTAAGGAGCAGGCAGGAGAGACAGTGAATGGGAAAGCCAGACAGCAGGGGCCCTCAGCACTCACTACCTTTTCAGCTCAGGCTTCTGGAGAACCAGAAAGGCGAGGAACACATGAAGAACCCACTGAGAAGGACCCTCCAGTGGTCTGCGGAAGGAAGCACATGGAGGGCACACCCTCCACGGAAGGAGGGCGCCGTCAGGCCGCAGGGATTGCTGCAGGCCCCGAAAGGAGAAGCTTGCTCCTTGAGACTTACTGGGGTGACAGAAGAGTGAATGCTGACCTTGCGTACGCGAATATAGTCCCCCTGGCAGGAACTGAGACCAACTTCCACGCGTTCCAAAAGCCCTTCCAGCTGTTCCCGCACATCCCGGGCTCGGCGCATGGATCTGAACTGGACAAAGTTCTCATAGCACCACTGGGAAGAGTAGCCACTCTCAGCCCACTGCGAAGAGGGTTAAAAACAAGGGGCAGCTAAGTATACAGCAGGGCCAGAGAGCCCTCACAGCGCCCTCATTCCCACTTAGCCACGCCCAGTGACCTGTGTGTAAACGTTTAGCAGAACCAGGTGGTCCCCCCCAGGGAGGAAGAAGTTGACACGGGCATTGTCAGCGTGGACGACCTTGTCCTTGGGTCGGTAGAAGATAGAGTTGTTGACAGACAGCATGGCAGCCACTGTCAGGATCTCCTCTGAGCAGCTGTACCTGGGGCAGGAAGGAAAAAGTATGAGTTCAAAGGCCGACACCTAACAGACACGGTGAGGGGAAGTGATGACGGTGATGGAGGTTTCTTCACGTGGGGACTGCCAGTTGGGATAATGGCTACAAATCAGAAGGGGGGGGGAGCTATACCAGCAGCAGGGGAGGAGCCCAGGAGGATGGGCCTGCAGATGAAAGTGACAAAAGCGGGATCTCCACAGAGGTGGGCAGGTGGGTACTGGGGACCTCCGAGGGCTCTGCAGTGCAAACTTATGATTATGTGCAATGGGGAAAGAGCATTTCTTTAAAGTCTTTCTTTAAAGTTCTTTAAAGGTGGTTCCTCTTCCAGTCATATCTAAGGTTCTAGTCTGAAACCTTAGGAATTTCTAAGTTCCCTCACTCAGCACTCCCCACAGATGGAAGTTCTTCTATCTTCATTCAAGCCCCCCCCCCATTTTCTATATGTCAATCTTACCCATTTGATATCATCATCAAGGACAAGATATTATTTCCATCCTTGCAGGCCTCAAAAGGGGCAATGAGAATTCCCTGCCATATGATCCAGCGATCCTACTCTTAGGAATCTACCCAAAGGACATAAAAACACTAACTCGAAAGTAAACCTACACCCCTAAGTTCACTGCAGCACTATTTACAATAGCCAAGATATGGAAACAACCAAAATACCCCAAAATAGATGAATGGATCAAAAAGCTGTGGTATATTTATACAATGGAATATTATTCAGCAATCAAAAAAGACAAACCTTATGCCATTTGCAGCAACATGGATGGAGCCGGGAGGGATTATTCTAGCCGAAATTAGTCAGAAGGTAAAAGATAAATACTGGATGGTCTCACTCATATGTGAAATACAGAAAAACCAAGCGAAAGGTTAAAAAAAAAAGTAAAAACTACCAAGCTGACCATAGAACTGAGGCATATAGTGAAGGAGAAGGTTTGAGTATGGGGGGAAAAAACAGGAGGGAAGAACACAAGGGAATATGGTGATGGTTCATAGGTGATAAGGTGGCAGGAAATCTACAGGTAAGAAAAAAATATACACTTAATTAAAAAATGGAAAAATTAATTAAAAACTAAAAAATTAATTTAAAAAAGTTTCCTGATAACTTATTGTTAAAGAATAACTTGTGGTGGGCCTCCCTGGTAGCGCAATGGGTTGGGTGCAGAGCTGTGGAGCTGTCGGGAGCTGCAGCCCGGCACGGCACGGCATGAGTTCGATGCGCGAGTTCAATGCCCGGCAGGGGGGATTCCCAATGACGCAGCAGACCTCTCCTGCTTCGCCCACTGCTCCCCTCAGCAGTGTATTTCGGTCGATCTGCCTGTTCTACTCCCCACTCTGTCTCTGGTGAACCCTCTTACCGCTCCACACCTCTGGCCTGCACCCCAGCTTGTATGTATGTACAAATAAATCAATCTTAAAAAAAAAAAAAAGAATAATCTGGTAGAAAGAAAAGAGAAAGATAACAAAGACAGCCCTAGAAACAGAAGGAGGCATGAACACTTTGTACACTGGGAGTCAGGCTGAAGTGGGGTGCTTACTTCTCAGAGGCCAAAATCATTTTAGACAGCATGGGGTCCACCGGCAGCTCCGCCATCTTTCGACCAGACTGAAGAAAGGAAAGAGAGTTGAGTTCCGTCCTCCCTCAGGTGTGCTCCTCCAGCCTGAGGGGTCACCCTGACCCCTTCCACCCTGCCCCCAGCCCATGCTGCCCTGCCATCTCACCGTGGTGAGCTCCCCAAGGTGGTTGAGGGCCCCCAGAGCGTATAGCTGCTCCAAAGCCAGCAACAGGGTCTCATATGGTGGCGGGTCCAGGAAATCAAAGTGCATGAGGTCGTGGATCCCTGCGAAGACGGGAGGGGGTAGAACAGAGCCCCTTCTCAAGGAGCGGTGACTCCAGCTCCACCTCCCTCCTCGCAGAACCCAGGAGACCCTGGTTACCTAGGCTCTTGAGGAGCAACACCACATTGCCCAAGCTGGTCCTCTGGATCTCGGGCACCGTAGTTTCTTCCAGCTCGTGCTGATAGGCCCAGGCTGTATAGAGGCGGAAGCACTTCCCAGCAGCCACGCGGCCCGCGCGACCAGCTCGCTGATTGGCTGAGGCCTGGAAAAAAAGGAGATGCAGGCTGGCTGATGGGTAGGGTGAGGGAGTAGGAAAAAGGCGGCATTTATGCAAGAAATCTGGGAGGATGCGAACTGCTTATGCCCGTGCCCCAAGAAGTCTCCACATTTGGGGGCTGGACCTTCCAGAAGGCAAATGCCGCCTCACCCACCCCCCACCACAGGAGTCCACTTGCGCCCCCCAGGAGTCCCTGCTGGAGTGCAGGCCAACCTTGCTGCAGGGTGTGACCGTGAGCGACTCCATGCCTGTGCGGGGGTTGTAGCTCTTCTGCTTACAGAACCCCGGATCCAGCACGTAAATGATGCCCTCGATGGTGAGTGATGTCTCTGCGATGTTTGTTGCCACAACCACCTGAGTGGGAGAGGAAGTGGGGGTCACCCAGAATCCTCATCCACCTAGTTATCTAGAAAAGGTAAGCCTGGAAGATTTGGAGTAGAGGAGCAGGTGCCAGTAAGGGGCAGAAGCTGAGGGCTTACTGTGCCAGTCAGGGAGGGGAGATGGACAGTGGGAGGGTGAGGAAGAAATGGGGTCAGCAGGGGTGTACTGCAAACAGGCAGTAGAGAAGAGGATTTGGGTATTTTCCAGAGATGGGAAATGGGAATATCCAGGTTCCTGCCCCCCACTTCCCCACCACCATGTTCACATTCATGCTCACACAGTGCTCCTGCAACAGCCCAACAAGGCTCCGTTTCTACCCCATCTCCAGTCACCATCTGGTCACCAGATGGGCGTGGTCAGAAAGTGTGAATGGGCCTTTTAAAATGTGAATCTTTCACATCCCCGCCCCCCCCTTCAGTGGCTTCCCATACACCTTGAGAACTGTACCCAAGGCCCTCAGAGCCCTAGTCCTCTAGGCTCTGGCTACCTATCTGACCTCGGCTCTAGCACTGCTACCCCTCCCCGCCCCTGTACGCCGTGCACCCAGGGCCTCCATTCCCCTGCCTAGTACACTCTTCCCCCGGATAGCAGCCGACTCCCCACCTCACCTGGTGTAGGCCTCAGTTTCACTTCCAACTTATCAGAGGGAGAGGCCTTTCCTACACCCCAAGGAATATTCCTTCCTGCCATTCCTCACTCCCATACCCATTTGCTAAACTGACATTATGTATTGACCTGTCCACTGTCTCCTACAATAGACTGTAAGCTCTGTGATGCTAAAGATATTGGTTTGGGGCCTCCTTGGTGGCGCAACAGGTTAAGTGCAGCGCTGTGGAGCTATCAGTGGCTATGGTGTAAGTTTGATGCCCAGCCGGGGCGATTCCCACATGGCACAGCAGACCTCTCCTGCCTCGCCTACTGCTCCCCTCAGCAGTGTATTTCAGTAGATCTGCCTGTTCTGCTCCCCACTCTGTCTCTGGTGAACCCTCTCACCACCCCACACCTCTGGCCTGCACCCCAGCTTGTATACAAAAATAATTAAAAAAAAAAAAGATATTGGATTGTTCCTCACTGTAACCTTATTCCCTAAAATAGTACCTATCATGTGGGAGAAACTAGTTAAATATTTGTTGAATGAAAATTACATCGTTGCTCAAAATCCTGTGACTGCTACTCAATCGACTAAAGTCTAAATTCTCCCATGTGCTCTCAAAGGCTGACCTTGATCTCAATTGATTTTGGCCAGTCCCCCACTACCTCACCATATGAACCTTCCAATAAGCCTTCTAGATTATACTCTGACCTCAAACACACCTCGGCTATCTTCTCCCCCGCAACGTTAAGGTCCAGATCAAATTCTATCCCGTGACACACCTAGGGCTCCCCTTCTCGGAATCTCTACGCACACACTTTCTGACCACGCACAGGGTTAACTCTTAGCCCAGCTCCGGAGCTGAGGACCGACGTCCACCTGGCCTTGCAGCTGAGCAGAGCTGAGGGCCGGCACGCCCTTACCTCCCACTAGTTGTGCAAACCGGAGGGGTGAAGAATGCGGGTTTCTCCAACTGACCTTGCGTGCCCCAGGGGGCGTGGGCTGGAAGATGCGAGCCTGCATATCTGAAGGCAGGTTGGCATAAATGGGCAATACCAGGAGTTCTGGAATTTTGGAGCCCAGGCGGCGGCAGCGATCCTGGAGCATCTCACAGGCAGCTTCAATCTCCTCCTGAATTTGGGGTGGGGAGAGCAGTGGGGGGTCCAGTCACAGAAGGCCAAATTACCAGCCTGTTTTCCCCTGGGACACACAGTGCCCCTCCCCGCAGGCGCTACCTGTCCTGTCAGGAACACCAGGATGTCCCCAGCGGGCTGGGTCACATGGATCTGCAGCACAGACACTACACAGGCTTCCAGGTAGTCGGCCTCCGGAGCCTGGAGAAAGGGTCACAGGAAGGCCACCGCTCAGGCGGGCTGGTCTCCCAGCTCACTTTACCCCAGTTCCATTTCACACCCCCACTCCACGCTTCCCTCCTCGTGACAACCTCCCCTCAAATCCCCAGCACAGACATGGCCTATCCTTCCTGCGGGGGCACCTTGGTATAGAAGATGTCAACCGGAAACCTGCGTCCAGGGATTCGGAAGACGGGGGCATCATCAAAGAAGGTGGAAAAACGGGCAGTGTCCAGGGTGGCTGAAGCCACCAGGACCTTGAGCTCCGGTCGGAATCGAGCCACATCCTTGATCAACCCGAAGAGAATGTCCGTGTGTAGGGTCCGCTCGTGCGCCTCGTCCACCATCACCACACTGAGGAAGCAAGGGGAGCAATGAGGGAGGAGAGCTAGCCCTGCCAGAGTGGACAGTGGCACCCTGGGTGAGGGCTCAGAGGGAGGCAAAGAGCCCAAGGTGAATGTGGGAGGAAGGGGCTCCAAGGAGGAGACAATCATCCCGGCTAAGCAAAACCAAGAGGAAGTCAGAGAAGGCCTAGTCCCACGGCCTAGTCTCTCTTGGCCTGGCCGGACAACAGCAGCCCAGTTCTGGCGGCTGGAAATAAGACCAAAGCGAGGCAGAGCTCCCTCTAGATCAGAGTCACGAGTCCACTAAGAGTCAGCAGCTGCTCTTACTTTACTAAGGAAGCAGAAGTAAGGGCACCTGTTTTCAAGAAAAAAGGTTAGGGCGAGGAGTCTCAAAAAGGCTGAGTGCCCAGGCCGGCCAGGGGTGAGCAGACCGACCTGAGCCACTATGATTCCAACAGCCCAGCAGCCCCAGGCTCTCGCGGACGGCTGCTGTGCGTCCTGCTGCCACCTTCTGGAAGCGGGCCAGCTGAGCCCTTCTGGCCCATTCGTAGAGACCCTGCAGACTCTGTGGTGTCCTTAGTTATATGTGAGCCACCTTCTTTCCCTCTGCTCTACTCTTTGGGTCGCCGGCAGCCAAGCCTACGGGAGCTCACCCTCCACCTCAACCCTTCGTGCCTGACCTTGACCATGATGCTGAGGTTCCCAGTGTTTGCATAAAGCAGCTGGCTTGATGGGAAAACCCCATGCCCCAACACTCCTGCACTGGCAGCCTTCCAAGGATTCTCTGATTTTTCAAAGGGATGTGAAGGGTCAAATCCTATTTGTCCCACTGGTCCTCTGCAATCTTCGAGGACCAGAATTTCATAGCCTCATAAGAGTTGAAAAAGCACACACTGCTCAGTGGGCCTCACCCCAGCCCATATCCCAACCACGAGTCCCTCCTCCCCATCTACTTTGCTCACCTCGCCCTTGCTTAAAAGCCACCCCATGATTAGGACAGAGTTCCAAGAGCCATGGCCCCAGGACTCAGGCAAACTGCAATCTCCACCGCTCTTGCTTCTTGGTGTGGAGCTATAATCTGTCTCCTGTAACTTCCCCCATGGTTCCAAGTTGTCTCTGGGGTATCAAGAAACAAATCTGACTCCTATGTAGCAGCCTTTAACACATGGAGAGAGAAAGAGAATGTCTTCCCTAGGTTTTTCCTCTTTAAGCTGCAACTTCTTTGCTCCTTCAATTGGTCACACGTGGCTTTTCTTTTCTTTTTTTTTTTTTTAATATTTATTTATTTATACATACAAGCTGGGGTACAGGCCAAAGGTGTAAAGTGGTGAGAGGGTTCACCAGACAAGAGTGGGGAGCAGAACAGGCAGATCAGAAATACACTGCTGAGGGGACCAGCGGGTGAGGCAGGAGAGGTCTGCCGCACCATGTGGGATTCTCCCCAGCTGGGCATCGAACGCTCATCGCTGCTGCTGACAGCACAGCACTTAACCGCTGCGGCACCAGGGAGGCCCACATGTGGCTTTTCAAGACCCCACCGCATCACTCTGCCATCCTGACTGTTTTCTAGACCCTGGAAACAACCGGGGGAGGGAAGAGGGACTTTCCCGAGTCTCTTCTACCCTCTACAGAGTCCTAGAACAACTTGAACCATAAAAATTCAAGAAATGGTGGATAGGGCCTCCCTGGTGGCACAAGAGGTTAAGACTCAGCACTATGAAGCTATCCCCAGCCAGGGAGCTTACCGCATGGCAAAGCAGACCTCTCCTGTCTCGCCCGCCGCTCCCCTCAGCAGTGTACTTCAGTTGATTCTCCTGTTCTGCTCCCCACTCTGTTTCTGGTGAATCCTCTCACCCCGACACCTCTGGCCTATAACCCTACTCTTGTATGCATAAATGAATAAATCTTTAAAAAAAAAGAAAGACATGACGGATAAATCAGAAGACAATAGTCAAATTGCTGGGGTGGAAAGAAAGGAGAAAAAGGCCAGAGCAGAGATGAAAGAATTACTGGGACGTAGTGAGGGGAACGAAAAAGATGGATGACTCCACCTGGGAGACGGGCCTACATGTACCTGTAGCTGGCAAGGTCAGGCTCAGAGAGGAACTCTCGAAGAAGCATCCCGTCTGTCATGTAGCGGAGGACAGTTCGCTCTGACGTGCAGTCCTCAAAGCGGATGCTGTAGCCGACCTGTCGGGGGCCATGAGCAGTTGAGAGCAGGCTGGTGTTCCCTGAAGGGACGCAGGGATAGGGGACAAGGGCCAGCACCTGAACCTGTGGCGTGAAGCCCTGAGGGCAGTGTGGGGAGTCCCAGACCCTCAGGGCTCACCCTTGCCTCTGAGGCCCCAAAGAGCTCACCTCATTCCCGAGCTTCACACCCATCTCCCGGGCCACTCGGGCAGCCACGCTCATGGCCGCCACTCTCCGAGGCTGGGTGCAGGCAATCTTCATACCCTTCTTTGTGTAACCCTGGATGAAATCGAGAACAAGGTTTTCCCTTGGCTAAACATGCCCCCGGGACCCAGAAAGATTCAGAGAAAGAGGCTGCAAATGCTGGATTAGGAAGAAAAAGGAGGGGACAGAAGCTACAAACCAAGTAAGAATGCAAAAGGACAGAAGGCAGACTTAGGGTTCCCGAGGGGCTCCTCACCCAGCCCTGGCAGTCCTTTCAGTAAATCAAGTTCAGGGGCCCGCTAGTTTTGAACTAGAAAAGGACAGAGCAGCTAAGACAGACCTAGAAGCAATGAGGAACACAGGAAGGGAAAGAAGCAGGAAAATGAATCATTTAACTCCTGTTCCTTGGCCTTGCAGAGGAGCAGAGGTCAAGCTGGTCAGAGTGACGGGAGCCCCACCTTCACACACACACCCCTCCACCCCATCTCTACATGTCCCTCCAGTGTGAGTGTACTGAACACCTACCAGGCAGAAAGACAGGCAGTGAGAAAAGAAACACGAAGAAGGCAAGGTCCCTACACTCAAGAATCTGTGGTTTAGTGGAAAGACTAAGCAACTGACGTGGAAAAGGTAAACAACTACTCAAAACAGCACCACCAGGCCCACCCAGAGGGAGCCACTGTACCTCCTCAAAGAGATACTGTGGGATTTGGGTGGTCTTCCCGGAGCCTGTCTCGCCTTCGATGATGAGGACCTGATGATTAGCAATCGCAGCCAGGAGCTCCTCCCGGAACGGGAACACGGGGAGGCTGCGGCGGACCGCCTGGATGGACTCCTTCTGCTGGGCCTGGGTTTGAGTGGGTGGAGCTGACAGCTCCTGAGAAGAAAGAGGTGTGAGCTTCAGGGCCAGCAGCCTCTCCTCAGAATGCCCCAGAGCACTCCTGCTCACCTCATTACCCTGGAGCTGAGTGGCCCGAACAAACTCAATGGTCTCCTCTTCCTCCAGCACCAGCTGATACTTGGGCTCCTGGGAGGCCGCATCTCGGGCCCCAAACTTCAGGGAGGCTGCCCCCAGCCGGGCCTCCTCCCAGCGCCGCTGCTCCTCTCCAGGGGCGCCTGATTCCTCCTCCACTAGATCCACAGCTCGTGCTGGCTATGGACAGAGCGGCATGTGAAAACAGATGCCTGCACGGTCCTTCCCTCCCCAGCCACCCCCGCCGTGAAAAGCATGGCAGGGAAGGGGCCCCGAGGAGGCACTGCCCGTGGCCTTCTGTCCCTCAGCACGGGGACCCTCACCTGTCCTCGAGTCTCCTCAGGCATGTGGTAGCGATTGGTAGCCTCCAGCTTCTCCTGCTCCCCGGCCGCACGGTATTCCCGGGCCAGATCCCGCACTCGGCGTTTGTATTTGATCTCCCGCCGCTCCTGGCGACTCAGCTCCACGTCACCGAAAAGGAACTCCTCGTCAGCCAGCTCAGCCTCCAGGTCCTCAAGCTTCTCCCGCTCCCGCTTAGCCAGGTACTCTCTGCGGGATTTCTTCCGTAGCTCAGGGACCTGGGTGGGGACAGGGCTTTCAAATTCTCATCGTGCTGGAACAGCAACCCCTTTCCCCACCTACCCACAAGAGTGACAATTTCCGACAGACAGGTCTGAGAACCTCACGCTGCATCCTCCACCTTCCCTCCACAACATACCACCGAACGGTCACCTGATGGGGGCGTCCCTTTGAAGGCCAAATGCTGACCCCACACCCATCCTTCCTGCAGAAGCAGCTGGAATGAGTTTCTGGGCAGCTTCAATGTCTTTGTCATTATAGATACATTAGGACAATTATTTGAGCATTTGATATTTTATTTTTTAAAACTTTTTTTTTTTTTTATTTATACATACAAGCTGGGGTACAGGCCAGAGGCGTGGGGCGGTGAGATTGTTCACCAGAGACAGAGTGGGGAGCAGAACAGGCAGATCAGAGGTACACTGCTGAGGGGAGCAGCGGGTGAGGCAGGAGAGGTCTGCCGCACCATGTGGGATTCTCCCCGGCCGGGCGTCGAACTCGCGTCGCCGCTGCCGACAGCTCCACAGCGCAGCGCTCAACCGCTACACCACCGGGGAGGCCCTGATATTTTATTTTTACCAGCTTGTCTAACTTGGTGGAAAGAGGGAAAAAATCAAAGTGTTGGCCTCAGCATTTAGGTCACAAACTGAAAAGAACTGAGACAACTGGAAATCACTGGATATGCCAACAGGAGGGAATCTTCAGCCCCAATGAGATGCTGCTTCCTGATCTTAAAAAAAATGATTATCGTTACAGGAAAAATAAATTCTATACAAACCGTTGGAAGTACAGCATCAGTGCTTCCGTGAGGCAAGATGGAGCCAGGGATGCTTAGCTCTCGGGGACTAGCCTCTCCCTCTCATACAATGTGTCACTGACCTCTACACATTTACTTTTGACACAGGTTTTTCAGGACAGAGGATTGGCCACCTCCTTAAGGCTCTTCTCGACTCCAACTACAATCCCACTGTGGCAACATCATCTCCCCTGCAATCACAATGGTCTCCTCTGCTCACTGGCAAAGCCCTCCACTTGTGGGCTCTGATACTATTAAATTGCTCGGCTTGTTCTGTGAAGACTGAAAATGGAGTTTATACTCATGACAGAATCAGAGTACCATAATCAAATACTTCTTCAGACTGAGGATGTCTTTTTAAAGATATGAGCAAAAAATCAGGTGAATTTGAGAACAATGACATGCAACTGCAAAATATTTAAAAATTCTTGAGTCCAGGGCCTCCCTGGTGGTGCAGCAGGTTAAGCACAGCTCTGTGGAGCTGTTGGCAGCTGCGGCGCAAGTTCAATGCCCTGCCGAAGAGATTCCCACATGGCGCTGCAGACCTCTCCTGCCTCGCCCGCTGCTCCCCTCAGCAGTGTATTTCGGCCCATCTGCCTGTTCTGCTCCCCACTCTGTCTCTGGTGAACCCTCTCACCACCCCATACCTCTGGCCTGCACCCCAGCTTGTATGCAAAAATAAAATAAATCTTAAAAAAAAAAAGGCCTTGAGTCCAATATGACACATGTACACACAAAGAATAGGAGGAAACTTTAGTCACCAGTGAGGCAATTGATACCAAACTCCTCATTCTGAAAATTAGTAATTAAAAGCAAGCAATTAAACCTTTGATTTTGCCCTGACTTTTAAGAAGGAACTGTAGCCATTCCTAGTTTTTTGAGGGAAAATTCTTCTTTACATAAAAAAGTAGCTAATAGGGGACTCCCTGGTGGTGCAGTGGTTAAGTGCTGCGCTGTGGAGCTGTCGGCAGCTGAAGGCTAGTTCGACACCCAGCCAGGGAGATTCCCACATGGTGCAGCAGACCTCTCCTGCCTCGCCTGCTGCTCCCCTCAGCAGTGCATTTCCGTCAATCTGCCTGTGCTGCTCCCCACTCTGTCTCTGGTGAACTCTCTCACCGCCCCACACCTCTGGCCCCTACCCCAGCTTGTATGCATAAATAAAATATTAAAAAAAAAAAGATAGCTAATAAAAAAAAGAGAGAATTCAAAAACCACCATTTGCAATCCCCAGGGAAAGAACTGACTCAGGGAAGCTTCAGCAGTGGCTGCTACAACCTCTAGATCAAAGGCTATTGGCAGAAAGGATACCTGCACTAACAGGCACACAATTGGACAGCATGTCACCTAATGTGACAATGTGACGAGCACATCACCCCCAACAGGCTGCCTATCACAGCTGTTTAATCTGAGGCTAGGCAAGCTTTCAATGGAAGTTCCACTTTAAAGGAAGCACAAAAGAATTTAACACCACAAGATTAGAATGCAAGACATGGTACCAGGTGAAAGAAAGAGACACAAAAATCAAGACACTTAAGAGACCAATAAACCATAGACAGTGCATGAAGCTTGACTGGATTCTAGTCTGGAAAGAGCAAGACACTTGGGGTAACTAGGGAAATTTTATTGCAGACAGGTTCTTACTTGATACATGAGAAGTACTGCCATAGTCTTGAGTGTGACCACAGCATTGCGCTTTTAGAGGAGAATGCTTTTATTCATAGACTGTATATGGTGATGGGATATATATAAAAAAAAGAAAAAAGCCCAGAGGGTCTCCCTGGTGGCACAGGGGTTAAAGTCTCAGTGCTACCAAGCCGTCGCCAGCCACTGGAGCCTGAGTCTGATCCCCAGTGTACTTCCCCTGCATCTTTCTCCCTACCCCAACCACTCTAGCAGAAAGTCATTCCTTCGTTACCTGATCTTGGTCTCCTGAGGACTGGGACTCACCATAGCTTTCCGGTCCTCCTCCGCCATCTTAAGGCGCTTCTGAGCCTCTTCATAAGCCTAGGAGAAGAAACCAAGAGTGGAGGGGTGTGAGGACAAGAAACTCCACATTCTTAGCCATTCCCCCTTCAGAACCACAAGGACCATTCAGATATGCCTGAGCACAAAGAAATGCCCCTTCTCAGTAAGGAATCTCTATGGCCACAAGTTCAGAAGAGTTGCCTTAGCCAAACGGCCCACAGAGGTGAACAGGCCATGAGAGGCTCCTTGTCTTCCCCGAAACCGCTATGTCTGTAGTCACACACAACCTCAGATCTGACCCGGGTTCCTCCTTGGGGATTTACACAATGTGCACGCACCTTCTTGTCTGACCGCTCCAGGACATTGCGAGTCCTGTCCTTGTCCCGCTGCCGAACCCGCTCGGCAAAGGCATCACGTTCCTCCAGGTCCTGAAGGCGCTCTCGCTCCGTCCGCTCCCACTCATCCTCTGACTCTTGCTTCTCTTTCTCTGTCTGCTGTGCACTCTCCCTGCAGCCCAGCCCAGAAGGTTAAATAAGGTCACGCAGCAGGGGAGAGGCCTAACCTCCGGTCACCCCCTGCCCCATACTCTCACGCTTCTTCTGACTTACCCCGTCTTCTTCTTTTTCTCAAATACCTCTTCCTCCTCTTCTTCCTCTTCCTCCTGACGTTTCTTCCTTAGGTGTTTCCGTTTTTTACATTTCTTCTCAAGACTGCTCCCAGCTTTGCCCACAGTCTCCTCAGCGCTCTCCTCACTGTCTTCCAACAACTTATAAGATCGGTTCTTCTCCAGCAGGGCTCGGGCCTCTCGCTCAGCTGCCCGAGCTGGCTTTTCTACCACTGCCTTCCGTGGCACCTGTCAGCAGAGGGGAAAAGGAGGGGATATAACTAACTCCTGATCTCTGTCCAGCTATTTTGCCCTGTTCCTAATTCAAAGAATGACTTGACCTTAAACCAGTCTTCATTCTCTCTCTCTCCCAGTTTCACACCATGTTCATCAGCCTGAATCAGGTCTCTCAGCTTCTAACTTCCTTCCAGTCATTCAGTCAGCAGCATTTATTGAAGCCTGTCTCAAGCACCAGGTACCTGCTAGGTACTTGTGATATAGAAATAAACAAAGGATATAAACTCCTGCCCTCATGGAGTTTACATTCTCAAACCCAATTCTCAAAAGCTCAGTCTCTCTTCTTCCCAATCTTCCCAATGTAGTCATTCCTACAGAGGACTACTACAAGAACTGTCTTCTAAGAGACCTGTCACAGACCAGGCACTGTACCAACTCCAGATTAACCAGTGAACAGACTAACAGTGAGTCATCCCACCCTTATGTTCTAACCTGGAGCCAAGCACCACATTGGGCAGCCACACAGGGTATCTGCATACTTGAACAAGCAGAGCACCTTCATTTTTGATCTATTCACTTAGCACTTGCTCTGTAAGGTGGTAGAACACAAAAACAAGAAACACAGTCCTGTCCTCCAGGAGCTTCTTTTATACCTTTAATCCTTCCACCTTCTCTACCTGACAAACTCCAGGGAATTTCTGGGTCTGCTTTTCTTGACCATTACTCCCACCTCTTCTGTCTCCCATAGCCCTTTCTACACATCTCTTCTATATCCTGGCTATTCAAAGTGTGGTCCGGGATCCGGCATCACCTGGAAACTTGTTAGAAACACAAAGACACCCCCCCCCCATCCTAGACTTGCATTTTAACAAGGACATTGGATGAATCGCTGGACGCATGTTAAAAATTCTAAACACTGCTCTGTAACACTTAATCCAACAGATTTAAACTCTCCTGGATTGTCTCCTATGTGGGTCCCCTCCCTCCCCCGCCCCACCCCCTCTCCCGCCGCTCCCATGCTCGGCCCAGCCCCAAACGGGCAACACCCCTCCCAGCACCTTATTCCAGAGTCTCAAGGCGAAGTCCCGCGCAGGCCCGCTGAGGTCCAGGGTGTCGGTGTCTCGCAGGCGCTGCACGAACTCCTCCGCCGAGGCGCAGCGCTGCGCGGTACCGATCAGGAACTGGGCCACATGCCGCTCGCTCAGCCCCAGCACCGAGTGCAGCTCGTCCTGCACCCAGCGCTCCAGCCCGGCCGGCGTCGTCATGGTGACCCACGCTCCCTCTTCCTGGCCCTGAAGCTTCTCAAGCAGCCGCGCTGGCTGCCGAGTCGCTCGGAGGCCCGGAGCCCTGGGCCGAAGCCCAGTCCTCCGCAAAGAGCCGCTAGGGAGCTTGCGGTTCGGTTCCGACAGCCCCAAGCCGTCTTCCCAGATCCGGAGGCCGGATGCGGCGGCACTTTTCCGGCCACGTACTACGGTAGCCGAGCGCGTTCAAACCTCGCGCAGGGTACCCGAAGCTCGGTGGTAAATATTTTCATTCCCGTCCACACCTAATCTCTCTGTCGCCCCCTGATGGTCAGTGCTTCACTCATTCATTCAACAAATACTGAGCGCCTAACTCCTGTTAGGCCAGTGTTAGTCTCTGGGTATATAGCAAAGAACAAATCAGACAAAAATCTCTTACCGATTTACACTGAGTTGAAGGAGAAGACAAGATATTTTAGTTCTATGGGCCTCCCTGGTGGCGCAACGGATTAAGCGCTGTGCTGTGGAGCTGTCAGCAGCCTCCATGCTGGAGTTCGATGCCCAGCAGGGGAGATTACCACATGGGGCAGCAGACCTCTCCTGCCTCGCCCCGCTGCTCTCCTCAGCAGTGTATTTCCATCCATCTGCCTGTTCTGCTCCCTACTCTGTCTCTGGTGAATCCTCTCACTACTCCACACCTCTGGCCTACACCCCAGCTTGTATGCAAAAATAAATAAAATCTTTAAAAAAAAGATATTGTAGTTCTATGGAGCCAAAAATAAGGCAAGAGGGGGTGAGGGGGGAATTCCACTTCATATGGAAAGATCAGGTCCTTGCTTATTAAGGATTAGTCCTTGCTGATTAGGAAAGATCTTTGAGAGGATGGTACCTGCACCAGAAGTAAATAGAGTATAGGCATAAGCGAGGGTCTCCAGCAGGAAGAAACTTGGGATGGGGGGAAACAAAGGTGCCTTCTTTTCTTGGTACTGTTTTAACCAGTGAAGACAAAGACTGTTATAGGTGGTAGAGGGGGATGCTGGTAAGGATAGATAGCCCCAGGGAAAATGCCAACAAAGTATTGGTGAGGGTAGAGACTGGGATAAGAAATATAAGGGATTGCAGAAGCAACCCCCAGCTTTAACTCTCCCGAGGTCCCTACCCGTGCTGTCCCTAAAGCTGCCTTTTTTTTTTTTTAAGATTTATTTATCCATGCATACAAGCTGGGGTACAGGCCGGAAGCATGGGGCGACGAGAGGGTTCACCAGAGACAGAGCGGAGAGCAGAACAGGCAGAGAGACGGAAATACACTGCTGAGGGGAGCAGCTGGCAAGGCAGGAGAGGTCTGCTGCACCATGTGGGAATCTCCCCAGCCAGCCCTAGAACTCAAGCCACCCTGCCAATAGCTCCACAGCACAGTGCTTAATCCATTGCACCAACAGGGAGCCCTGAAGCTGCCTTCTTAACCCTAACTTGCCCTGGGACTCACCAGGATTCTGCTTTTGGGATTTCAGTGTTTTTGGATCTTCGGTGATTCCAGGGTCAACGATTTCTGCTCCTACCATGCCGATCTTCCAGAAAGGCTGTTGTGGGCCTCTGAAGGACGTGGAAAGGCCTCTAGCAGCCAACCTCAGAGAAGAAAAGTTCGGAGGCATTGCAAGTAGCTAAGCAACTGAAACTGTTCCTGGTTTTGATGCTGTTACAGCCTGGCAGGGAAGTCGGAGACCTGGAGCTGGGGCCTGACTCAACTGAGCTGCAAGTGTGGCCGTTTGTTGGGTCCTTTGGCCCCTGTAGCTGCTGTTTTGATTTAAAGATTTATTTTTTATTTATTTATGCATATAAGAACTGGGTGGAGGCCAGAGGTGTGGGGGGGGGGGTGAGAGAATTCACCAGAGACAGAATGGGGAGCAGAAGGCAGAGTGACTGAAATACACTGCTGAGGGGAGCAGCAGGTGAGAGAGGAGAGATCTGCTGCGCCATGTGGGTCAGCTCCCTGGCCGGGTCATGCTACAGGGTTGCTGATAGCTTGATAGTGCTGAGACTTAACATCTTGCGTCACCAGGGAGGCCCCCTGCAGCTGCTGTTTTGAGTGTCTCTTGTCTAGTGCTGCACTGAGGCACCTCACCAGCTCCATGAGCATCTCCTATTGTGTCTTCTGCTGTCTTCATGAGTTGGATCCTAGCTTATTGTACGGCTGCCAACTGCTCCACGTACTCAGTGGTGGGAAGATGCCATTTTGGGAGCGTTTGTGTTTCGGACTTTAAAGCACTGAACACTGCTTCGGGTGAGCTGATCGGCCATTTTTGTCCTCAGTAACTCTTTGTTTTTCCCCAGTTTGTTAAATAAATTCCATTATTGTTGTTCTCTGAACCTGGCTAGTCTTGCAGTCATGCACATGGCGGAAGAACTCAGGCAGTGACCAGGTAAAGAACTATTTGGGCAGTGTCCTTGACCAGTTTTAGTGCCCCTTGCTGCTCTTTATCACTGTCTCAAAATTATTTAAAGCATTGCCAAAGGAAAGAAGTGCAAACTGTTTTCTGCATTTTGCCAGCAGCTTGGTTGTAATATTTAAAAATAAGCAGAGGGCCTCTCTGGTGGTCTGTGGGTTAAGTCTCAGCACTACCATCACTATGGTTTGAGTTCTGTCCCTGGCCAGGGAGCTGACCTCCATGGCACACAGAGGCATGGCCTCTGTCTTGACTGCTGCTCCCTTTAACAGTGTATTTCAGTAAATCTACCTGTTTTGCTCCCCACTCTGTCTTTTGTGAATCCTCTCAACCTCCCCACCCTGCACCTCTGGCCTACGCCCCAGTTCTATGCAAAAATAAAAAATAAGTAGAACTTGCTCCTTGACTCTTGGGCAGTCTGACCTCTATTTAACCCTACTTCACACTTTTGATTAATTGGATTAATCAGTGTTAGAAAATGTTCTTACAATTAACAGCCACAGGTAGTTCCAAATCACTGACTCCTTGGATGCATTATTTTCTGTGTTTTTTTTTTAAGATTTATAAGATTTAAGCATACAAGCTGGGGTGCAGGCCAGAGGTATAGGGGTGGTGAGAGGATTCATCAGAGACAGAGCGGGGAGCAGAACAGGCAGACTGACCGAAATACACTTCTGAGGGGAGCAGCAGGCGAGACAGGAGAGGTCTGCTGTGCCATGTGGGAAGCTCCCTGGCTGGGGATAGAACTCAGGATTGAACTGGTGCTACAGTGGCTGCTTCATAGTGCTGCAACTTAGCCCATTGTGCCACCAGGGAGGCCCTATTTTCTGTTTCTGAGATGGACTGTGGACACCACTGGCATCTCAAGAGCCTCCTGCCTTGGTCTTCCTGGCTTGCAGCTGATTAGGATCTTTACTTAATCAGCTGCTAATGTGAGCATTGTTTCCCTGCACCAGCACCCTCTGTGCTCTGGCTCACTTTGTTGACACCTTGTTAGTAAATTAAAGACCTTTGATATGTTTAAGATTAATTTGTCTAATATATTTCTGGTTTTAGTAAAGGGGCGTCTCCTCCTAGTGAGCTGAGCTAAACACTGTAGTGGCGAGCAGCAGGCAGGCTGGGGGCTGGCAAGGCAGGGCTGGGAGAAGGGCCCGTATCTTGCACTTTCTGGCTTCTCTGGTGTTCTCCCTCTGTCTCCTGTAGTCTTATCCTTGTCTCAGAGCAACACTGCCCTGTTAGCCCACCCCTCTAGGCCCAGGCGTCCACAATCATAGGAGTGCGTGCCCTGAGCTCACGCCCCTTGGCCAGAGGCATCCATGCTAGTGGCAGGAGGGCCTAAAAAAGCCTGATAATTTCTTTTATGCTACAGTCATACAATACCTGGCTGTTTGCATTGCAGTTTCTGGATACTGGAATCCTTCAAGTCATAGTATCCTCTGCTTCTAATTTTTAAAAACTATTCATTTACTCATTCATTCTAGGAATAATTGTATGTGTGTGCTAGGTGCCAGGAATGGTGATACTGCAGAAAACCCAGAGTAGTGGAAGCAAGGCGCAGGGCAGTTTCTCAATCGATTCAGGAGACTGGTAAAGGAGAGTCTTGGAGCCCTTAGTGGCCTTTTCAGGTTTTTAATGATCTTTCTACACCATTTGGATGGAGTGATGCAACCAGGTGCAGGGCAGGCAGGAGGACCGAGGGGCCACAAATCTTTACTCTTTCCCTTGTGCTCTCTCTGGTATTCTCTTGTAGCTCTTCTGCCGCCCTTGTTCTATGTGTGACGCCACCCTTATAGCTTGTGGTCAGGTGTGCACACTTGTGCCCGCCCACACCATACTCCGAGCCCATACTCCGAGCCCCCACTCCCACGCACCTCTTGCATTCAAGGCCACAGGTGATAGCCACAGAGGCGAGTGCAGAAGCCTGACCGTCACATCCCCTACCCCAGCCATGTGACCTGTCCTCCAGGCACTTGCAGTCGGCCGGGTACCTCAAGTGCCCTTCCTCACCAGTCCTTCTGTGAGTTCTTCAAGGAACAGGTGGTACAGGGCTCCCAGAGCCCTTCCCGCATGTCAGTGCTGAGTCCCTGCTCCATCCCCATCATTTCTCTTCCCAAAGCCAGGGCCACTTCCCCTCCATGGCTAACGGGAAAGTGGAGGAGGCTTGGAATGAGGAACCCAGAGCCTCCCCACCAACTGCACATTTTTCCTCTGAAAGAAGCAGCAGCTGAAGAGTCAGAGCTCCATTTTATTATGGAAAGTTGTTTAAAAAAAAAACAACAGGCAATTCATAAAGAAGGAAAAAATGGGGGAGAGTTGAGGTGCCTCCTTAGCCACCCCATACCTTTGCAATCCAATTCAATTGTGAATCACTAGGGAAAACAGAATTAAATAACTATAGCAGGGATGGAGTTCAGATTCCCAGCTTTCCCGCTTGGGGAAAACTGAGGCACAGTAATACTGAGCAAAGGTAGAAGCCACACCCCTAGTCACTCAAATGAGGTGACTGACTGCAGGGGACAGCGGGATTTCACATGGAACGCGGCAAGTAGGTGTGATTTGTAAACCTGGGACTTTGGCAGATAAGGCTGGGAGCTGATGGGGTTTGTAAACCAGGCTGCGGTCGAGGGAAGAGGCGGGAACTGTAAACAAAGGGGCAATGTCATAAGGAGAGGTGCCTGGAAGTGGAGTAGGGGCCAGGCCTCCCAGGGAGATGGGCGCTTAATTCCTGACAGCCCACAGGTGCTGTGGGAGGTCAAGGTTGACTGTAGGGGGCGTACACCCTACCTGTGGACATGGGGGGCGGTGCTTCATCTCCACCCTCACCCCTCTTTGAGCTCTGTGCTCTTCCCCAGGACATGGTGCTCATTCTTGGGTCACCCAGGACACCCTAGCATGCCTGCACCTCATAACACGGACCTTGGGAAAGGGTGGAAATTGGGTGATTGGCTCTGCCCCCAGAAACAGGATGAGGAAAGTAAGTTGGAAGACACTGGTTGCCCTTCCCTGCCAGGCTCATTTTCAGGGTCTGTCTGCTCTGAATCTTCTGGGTTCCAAGACCTTCAGTTCTGGGATGGAGGGAGGCATAGCCCCATGTTGGAGGAGGGTCACCTGCGGCAGGACTCGTCTGTGGGAGAGAAGACAATAATGACAGAGAGCATGGGTGCGGGCCTCTGCCTCCCCCATCCCCACCCCTGACTCACGGCCAGTGGGCACCTAGGAAGTCCTACCATGCCTTCCACTTCGTGAGCGCGTTACTACCAGTAACAGCAGCCACTGCTCGCTCAGTGTGTACTCTGTGCAGGTATTCCTACAATTTGTTTTACTCTCAGTAGCCCCAGGAGAGGCTAAGTAATTTGATGTCCACTCATGGTTCCAAGAGCTTTACAAAAATTACTTAACCCATTGAACAACTCCAGGAGGTAGTGATTACGAACCCCATTTCATAAATAGTAACTCAGGCCAGAGGTTAGATGATTTCCCTCGGGTCACACCACAAGCCACAAGATAGAATTCAAACTCAGGCCTGAATCTGACCCAAATCCTGTTTTGTTTTTTTGTTTTTTTTTAAAGATTTATTTATTTATACATACAAGCTGGGGTACAGGTCAGAGGTGTGGGGTGGCGAGAGGGTTCACCAGAGACAGAGTGGGGAGCAGAACAGACAGATCAGAAACACACTGCTGAAGGGAGCAGCGGGCGAGGCAGGAGAGGTCTGCCGCACCATGTGGGATTCCCCCTGACTGGGTGTCGAACTTGTATCGCGTGCTGCGGACAGCTCCACAGCTCAGCACTTAACCGCTGCGCCACCAGGGAGGCCCCCAAATCCTGTTTTTAACCACACTAAAGCGCTCAGAAGGAATTCTGGCTTTGAAATCTGGAGCCTGGATGTGCATCCCAGGAGCTCAGTTTCTGCATCTGTTAAAGGAGCCTGTTGGGCTGGAGGTCCTGCAAACCGCTTCCAAGCACCAGAAGTGAAGCCACCTTCCCTGCTAACTGCAGTGCCTGCTCTCAACACCAGGGGACGCCCTCGGGCCGGTGGAGACTCCACTCACCCACTATCAGGGCTTTGGTGCGCAGCCCGCTCTGGAGCTCCCGCTGCAGCAGTAGCAGCTCCTCCTCATCCTCTTCGTCGTCGGGTTGGGCCACCGCGGGGCTGGGGGTACTGGGGCCCTCAGGCTCTGGACCCAGTTCTTCCAGAACGGAACTCTCGGAGGGGTATTGGTACGTGGTCTCCAGGGCTGTCTCGCTGAAGGAGATCTTGAGCTGAGGGTGGGAGAAAAAGGAAGGGGAGGAAAGATCAGCTTGGGACAGCACACAGGGGAGCAGGTGCAAGGTAGATGGCGGGAGCACTGAGATCTAGACACTCCACTGCCTATGCCCTGCCCATCCACTCTGGGTCCAGTTTGCTTTTTAAAAAAAAGATTTTAGTTTATTTATTTATATATACAAGAGCTGGGGCGTAGGCCAGAAGTGTGTGTGGGTGTGTGTGTGAGAGAGGATTCACCAGAGACAGAGTGGGAACAGAACAGGCAGATCTACTGAGATACACTACTGAGGGGAGCAGTGGACCAGACAGGAGAGGTCTGCTGTGCCATGTGGGAAGCTTCCTGGCTGGGGGTCAAACTCATGCTGCAGTGGCTGCCTATCTCTTCACAGTCCTGAGACGTAACCCCTTGCACCACCAGGGAGGCCCTTATTTATTTATTTTTGCGTAGAACTGGGGTGCAGGCCAGAGGGGCAGGGTGGAGGGTGTGAGGATTCATCAGGGACAGTGGGGGACAGAACAGGCAGATCCACTGAAATACACTGCTGAGGGGAGCAGCTGGTCAAGCAGGAGAGTTCTGCTGCGCTCCCTGGCTGGGATCGAACTCAGGCCTTCATAGTGGTAGTGCTGAGACTTAACTCCTAGGCTACCAAGGAGCACCCCCCCCCCACCTTCCCCGGTTTGCTTTCCTATACTGCCTCTCCAGTCCTGGATTTTCCCTCTTCAATCACATTTCAAAAACATCAGACCAAGCTTTGGCAGGGGTGGGAGTGACAAAAGAGTAATACAGGGCCAAGTGCTGATTCTTTAATATGGGAGGCAGAGGGTAAAAGGAAATTTAAATGTAAGGAGATAAATCCTGTAATCAGAACAGAGACTTTGGATGCCCTGGTGGTAATCAGGAAAGTTCCCAGCAGGTGAGATTTGAGCTGACTGGAGAGTTTTAGGCAAAAGTAAGGGCAATCTTGGGCCTCCCTGGTGGCCTAGGTGTTAAGTCTCAGTACCAGCACTGCTTCAGCCTGGATTCAATTCCCAGCCAGGGCGCTGACCCACATGTCGCAGCAGACCTCTCCCCACTGCTCCCCTCAGCAGTGTACTTCAGTAAATCCGCATGTTCTGCTCCCCACTCTGTCTCTGGTAAATCCTCTCACACCTCCCCCCATACCTCTGGCCTACACCCCAGTTCTTCTATGCAAAAATTAAAAAAAAAAAAAAAGAAGAAGATGAAGTAAGAGCAATCACACTGACATCTAAGCCCTCCAGCCAGTTGCTGTTCCTGAAACCCAGAACCCTGAACACCAACCCTCTTGGCTCCCATCGCTCCTCTCCTGCAGCTGGAGAGGACCACAGCAAAGAGGTCTAGCGTGTGTGGGGGGCGGGGAGTGACCCAACAGAAAGGTTCAGAGGAAATGAGACTCCCCAACACACAGTAGAAATGATGAGCAACTGGGGAGGTGACGGGGCAGAGAGGAAAGTCCATGCAAACAGAGGGGGTGGAGAGTGCACCAAAGGGACATGCAGAGACAGGCAAAGACCAAGAGGAGATCGGGAGGGGGCAGAATTCCTTCATGAACAAATGGTCTCTAGGGCAGGCAAGCACCAGCTGCCCTCACTGCCTTTCTGCCCTTCCCCTTTGCCCTCCTAAGAAGCTCAGGGGGAAAGGGCAGGGTGGGATTAACTCTGGGAGCCAAAGCAATGAAGGAGACAAAGGGAGGATTCTAATGTGAACTACTTGGAAAGGTCCAGATGATCTACTCGGGCCTTCCCTGGCTCTGAGTGTCCAAGTGGACTTCACACACCATGGGTGTGAGAAGAGAGACGCCAGGAGAGTGGCTGGGCAGGTGTTGCTGACACCTAGTTCCCATGGGAAGCTGGAACTTCCCAACTCCAAACACTGCATTGGCTGCCACCTCACTTGAAGCAAAAGCCGGAGTCTGACAAGGCCTATAGGGTGCTCCCAACGTGCCACTCCTCCCTCACTTCCCTGGCATCCTCCTCCACTCCAGCTCACTGGCTGCACCGGTTCCTCCAGGGGCACTGCCACCTCAGAGCCTTTGCACTGGCTGTTCCCTCTGCCTGAAACACTCTTCCCCCAAATGTCACCATGGCCCCTGCTATTGGATCACGCTATTATGAAGTTGTCCTACTGGCCCCCTCCATCTCCTGGCCCTCCTGGTTCTGCTTAAACCTGTTCTAATTTTTTCCCCACAATCACTAGCCACCTTCTAACCTACCAGAGAATTTACTTTTTTGTTATAGTTGTGTCTGCGGTGAAAAGTTGCTATGCTGGACTAGGCAAGGGCTCACCCAGACCTCAGATGAGGTGCCAACAGAGGACGCACTGGGGAACAATGTGGGGCAGGGAAGGGCTGGGTAGTCCAGTCTCTACCCCCCAGGGGATTTGTGGATAGGCTGGTGGCAACAGCAAGCAGACCCCTTATGTCCCAGCTTCTCACACCTCGTAACTGACAGACTCACCCAAGCTTCTGGGAACCCACTTCTGTTTGCTGTTTTCCTCTCCCCTTTTGGGATGTGAAGCTCTGAAGTTTACTATCCATTCTGAATAAGGATTCATTTTATTTGTACTCAATTCAGGTTTGTCTCTGTCCCCCTACCCCAATCTCTCCTCACCAACCCCCCCCACCTACCCCCAACTTCTGACTGGGCTTCTCAGGAATGCACAGTCTGCATGGGGAGGGGAGGGTAATGGAGGGGGTGACTCACTAGCTCCTCTCTCATCAGCTATATAAGGTCACAGGGGGCCAGAGAGAGGAGGGGCCACTCTCCTAGCCAGAGGGGCCTCAGGGGAAGGGCACCAGCCACAGCCCAGCCCTGGGATTCTCTCCTGATGCCAGGGCATTGGATGGAATTAGCCTGCAAACAGGAGTTATTTAAGGAAGGCAGGGGGAGGGGGAGCCTCCCATCCTGAGCTGGTGGCTGGGACAGGGCTGGGACAGGGCTGGCCAGCCAGATGAGAGCAGATGAGGCCTGAGGGGGCGGAGGGGCAGGTGTCTGGGTCTAGAGAATTCTGTGCTGCTCTCCCCACCCCCACCCCAGAGAGGCCACTTCCTTATTCTCTCACCACATCCTGAGCAGGCCCATGGCCCAGCGTTCCCCACTCACACCAGCCTTCCGGGCCCCCACCCCAGGCTTCCTGTTTGGGCGATCTGCTTCCGGCTCCCCTGCTCCCTGACCTAGGTAGGTATAGTCACCATCACAGGTCCTGCCCTGCATGGGGCGGTTGGGCTTTGGGCCTCAAACCTTTTGCCTCTCTCCTTTCATTCGTCCCTAAAGGTATTAGGCAACCTCGCTAGGAAGCAACATTTTGGCGCTGCGGGTTAAGTCTTAGCCTAGGAAGCAACATTTCTGAACACCTCCCCTGGTAGTTTCCTGCCTCACCTCCTTTGCATCTGCCCAGGCAGGAGGGAAAGAGGCTCAGGATGGATAGATTTCTGTACGAGGCTCATGGATGGGAGCTTAAGCATCATATGAAGATGAATTGGGGGATCAAGTGACACCCAAGCTTAGCCTTGGCCTCTGGTACCCAGTGTAGTTTCCCACTGACACTACGAACATGAAACCCCAGTCTGAGCCCATCACGCGTGGGATAAGGACTAAAGATCAGACTCAGGAGATGTGTTAGTGCAGGGACCTCTCTTCCACTTGCAAGCTGGGAACAGGTTGTTTTGTAGGGAAGGGGCTGGGCCAGGGCCAGGGGGAAGTAGCCTGGCTGCTCCCACTTCCCTGCAAGTCCTCTGACCCTCTGCCGGCCTCAGCCCCCTCCAGCGGTTCACCCTCAGTTCCCAATCCAGTGGTTCTCCTTGCCAGCCCCTCTCAGCACAGAGTGTCCAAATTCACTTCTCTCTTTTTCTTCCCCAAGGCGAGGGAGAGGCCAGGGTCGTAGGAAGAGAGGGGAAAACCAAGTGCTGAGCCAGTTCTGGGGAGGGAGGGGAAGCCCAGGGGGGTGGCCAGGGAGTGAGGGGCGGGCATTTGGGAAGAGGAGAAGGCTTTGCTTGTCCCAAGAGAGAAGGGAGCACTGTGTAAAGCAGTGGCCCAGCTGGGGGTGTGCAACCCCAAGGTCACCCACTTCAAATGGCCTCTGTGTGTCTCTCCCATGGGGCAGACTGGGGTTCAAAAGCCTTCTCTCTGCTCTGTGGCCAGCCCTGTTCCTTTCCCTCCCCCTTCTATCCTAGGATGGCCCTGCTCAGCTCTGCCCCCCCTCTTCCTTGGGACTGTGGGAGCTTCCTCCACTCACTTCTCCCTGCTTTTTCTCCCTAGAACCCCAGGCTTCCCCCTCCACCTCCCTAGGTTTCCTGTCCCAACATTCTGTCCCCTGAAGGCTAAGTGCTTTCACCAGGGCGCCCAGCCCTCAGATTCCAGGCTGGCGCCTGGGCTCAGGTCTCCCAGCAGATGGACTGGGTTGGGTCACAGACTGGAGAAAGGAAAGAAAGAAAATGAAAGAAAACGGGGTGAATTCAGAGCCTGAGGGAAGGGAGAGTGAGCAGCCTGGGCACACACTCCAGAGACACACCCAGGGACAGGCCTGGTAGCCGGCAGGACTGTGGGGCTTGGAAATGAATGGAGAGCTCCGCGAAGGAAGGGTGTGTGTGCAGAGGAAGGGTGGTGGCAGGAATGAGTGAGAGAACAGAGGAGGACACGCATATAGGGGTATAAAAAAGAACGACCGATGCCAGAGACTGAGGAGTAGACTTCCAAGACATCTGGCTTGGCTGCTCCCCTACCTGTTTGTGGTGCCTCTCAGGGGACCCCTTGACAAGGCAGCTGCGGCTGAGACGGAGGTAGCCTCCCAGAACCAAGATCTCCTCAGCAGTCGGGTACCGCTTCTTCCCAGCCCCGGGGACTGCAGCATCCGCTGTGGCTGGAGTGGCCGGAGTGGCGGGGGTCGCAGGGGGCATGGACCTCCGGGGGTTGACTGTGAAGGTGTGTCCACTGCGGCGCGGGGCCCCCACCCCTGGCCCTGCCTTCACCCCATAGAACAGACGGCTCATGAGGGGATCCCCAGAGGACTGGGGGGCAGGTGGGGCTGGTGGGGGCTGGGGTTCCACTGCTTCCTCTTCCTGCAGTCTAGAGACTCCAGTCCCAGTGTCCTCTGGTGGGAGGGGGGAGGGCATAGAGCAGCGGCTCTGCGGGGCGCCCAGAGGCCTGCTCTGAGCCCCCACCTCCTTCTCAGCCTCCCCTTCGCCTGCCCCTACACCAGAAGGCCCCAGACACTTCTCAGTTGATTCTGGAGGTTCTGGTTTCTGAGTTCGAGTTTCTATGTCTTTGGGTGTCCATTCTCGAACTTTCCCAGAGTGCAGGGTCCATTTCCACCCTTCTGTCGGCCTTACGCCCCTCTCACCATCCTCTACAGCACTGAGCCTCTGTTCAGCTGCCTCCATTCCGGGGCTGCGGTCTGGCCCGTCCCTTGTCAGGGTCTCTGACAGCGCTGTGACCTCTTCTGAGGCTGTCCTCGGAACTGGCCTCTCTTCTTTTCTCCCGCATTCCTCAGAGCAGTTTTTTCTTTCTTCTCCTGAATTCAGCCTCCACTCTGATGCCTCCAGTTGTAGCAAACTCTGTTCTTGAGACTCTCCCGAATCAGGCTGCCATTTGTGGGCCTCTGTCAAGCCCCGCTTCTGGTTGTCCGCCTCCGATGGGCTCAGTCTACTTGCCACCACCTCTTTTCTCCTGGGGCTTTGTTCTCTAGGTTCTGTCAGTTTCAGACTCCGCTCTGAAGTTTCTCCAGGGCTCAGCCTCCATTTCTGGGGCTCTGACAGTCTGGGGCTCTTGTCTCCAGCCTCTCCTGGACTGTGCCTCTGGTCCTGGGCCTCCAAAGTCCTGGGGCTCGACTCTCGAGCTCCCCCTACCCCCAGCCTCCTCTCTCTGGCCTCCCTGGGACTGAGCCACTCTTCTCTAGACTCTCTTCCCTTGGGGCTTTGATCCCGCATCTCCCCAGGGCTGGATCTCAGCTCACGGGCCTCCAAAGGTCCAGGCCTTCTCTCAGCAAGAAGCTCTTCACTCCGCTGCTGCTGCTGCTGCTGCTGCTGCTGCTGACGCTCCTGGCGAATGAATCGGTTCTGGTGCACTGGCCCAATGGCCTCCAGGAGCACGGTAGATTCATCTGGGTCTGGAGGTCCAGCCTCTGTAGTCCCAGGCACAGGGCTAGGCTCTCCAGGAGACAGACCAAGCTTGGCTCGTCTGCGCTCCAGGAGACCTCTTTTCCAGGCTGGCATCTGGGATAGCCGCTCCCGCTCAGCTTTCTCCCGACCACGAAGGGCTGCCTCCTCCTGCCGGCGTCGGGCTAGCAGCTGTAACTTCCAGTCAGGGATGGTGGCCATGGTTGCCTGGAGGTGAGGGTGGGGAGCACTGGGGGCAGAGAACAGGAAGGAGAGGCTCCAGAGAGGCCCAGGAGGTCAGACTGGGGGTGGGGGAAAGGAAGTGGAGGGCAAGAGGTGGGCCACAGAGAAAAGCAGAGGAGCTGGGGGTGAGGTCAGAGGAAAAGAGAGAGGAGTGCAGAAAAAGGGAGAAAGTAAAGAAAATGATAATAGCTAAATTGGTGGTGGGGGGGGAAGGGGTGCTGTGAGATGAGAGGAAGAGTGGAGATTGAGGGCAGAGAAGCACGAGTCAGATTTGGCAGTACAGGGTTAATGGGCCACAGACTGTCCCAAGGAGATGAAAGAAGGGTGAAAAGCGAAGTTGGTGTGAAGGAGAGGAGAGAAGAGAGGCTAGGGTAAGGGGGCCCAGAGCTCAGGCAAGGTTGCTCACCGCTACCCCAGAGGCGGTGAAAGTGGGGGTCAGGGAATCCTAACGTGGAGGAGGCAGCGGGACTTGAGGGGTCTCTAAGCAGAGGAGGAGGGAGGGTAAGAGGAGAAATCTAGGGGAGAAGGGGAATCAGGGGACAGAGGGGAGAGGGAGATCGGCGGCAGCAGCCGGGCATGTCTAAGCGCGGGCCACAGAGGTCCCAGCTCCCCTTCGGCCACGCCTCTCCGGCCCCCCAGCCCCCACCCCTCCGCCAAGCACTCCGCCCCAAGGCGGGTCAGGGGAAATACCCTCCCCCCGGGACTTTCGGAACCCGGGCGTCTGGGCTGCCAGCACGTTCCCAGAACCCCGGCGGGGCCCCGTCCCCACCGCCTACCGCCCGCACTGGCTGTGCCCCGAGCCCAGGCGCGCGAGGACCCGCCGCACGCCTCTTTTCTCCCGAGCCTGCGCGTCCCCTGCCTGGTCGCCCAGCTCACGGAACCCTGACAGCGCCGGCCGTCCCCTCCCGACTCTGACCGCACAGACAGACAATCTCAGCACAAAGAGGAGACAGCCGAAGGTCCGGTCCAGGGACGGGCGCGGGGACGGCAGAGAGGAAACACCCCCTCCCCAAGTCTCAAGCCCCTCAGTCAACTCACACGCCGTGGGGCTCCCAGGGGAGGGGGTGCGGAGGAGCCTGGCGTCCGGAGAGAGGAGGAGAGAGGAAGAGGAGGAGAGAGGGATCGAGGGAGATCCGGAGACAGGAGGGAGGGGAGGAGGGAGGGAGGGAGAGAGGGAGGAGGGATAGCGCGAGCCCAGGAGGAGGGACAGACACCGAGATCTGGGGGCCGGGCGGGGGGGCGGCGACCGCTTTGTCTGAGGACAATGGGGAGTGGGAAGGGGGCGCGGGGCGGAGCCCGCGGAGAGGGCGTGGCCTCGAACGAGTGGACCCCGCGTGGGACTCTGCTCCGTGACTCCCTTTTTCCCACCGCAAGCCCCGTCGCTCCGTTCTGTGCTCTGCGGGCGCCCCACCCTGTTCCCGCCCTACAGCCTTGGAGAACTCAGGGGTCCATATCCCCGCCCCCATCCCGCCGACCCGGGGCGGCGGCCCGTGACTCAGGCCCCTCGAGGGACCAAAGGAGGAAGCTGCAGCTGCTCGGAGCTGGGCCCGCCCTTCCCATCTCCTGCCGCTCCTCCCCACGCTTTTGCCCTCCTCGGCCGGCCTTTGTTACTGTGGGGTCCAAGGCCTCCGCCAGACTGTGGGGAATCCTTGGGAAGGAGAGCGGTAGAAGAGGCGCTAAGAGACCACCAGTTGGGGCATTTGCTCCCCTAGCAGAGCCGCTGCCCTCATTCCCTTTCCTCCTAGTCTCCCAAGGGTCTCCTGCTCTGCAGGGGCAAATTGGGGAATTTGGAGGAAAGGGGACAGGGTCGATCCGGGAAGGTGGGGGCGAGGCCGCGGGGAGTGGCCGAAGCTCAGCTGTCGCCAGAGGGCGCGGTGGTTGCCTAGACTCGAGTTTGGCGCGCCCAGGCCCCGACTCTTCTTCCTTCCTAAACTCGGCTTGAGAGATACTGACGGCTTGAGAGATACTGACAGACTGCAGGCCATGAGTAGAAAAACCAGGCTGAATTTTATTTTCCTGCAACGCGTATTCCTCAGAGAGCAAGGAACCTTTAGTCACCCGAAGCCTCTAAACTGGATTCGAGGATGGAGCCCAGGGGTGGAGCCTCAGGAGCTCCCAGGCATGAAGTCTGGAGTAGCGGCAGATCTGGTCAAACTTGCAGACCCCGGTCCAGCAGCCGGGAGCAGGAGGCATGTGGAGAAGGGGATCCCTGAGGCGCTGAGGCGGTAACAGGCCACACACTTCTTGTGAGGAAATTAGGAGGATAGAGCTCTAAACTGCCAAGACAGATTAGTTCCCCACCCCTTCTTCCAGGCTGGTGAGAAGTGGACCTTGGAGTTCAGTGTGAGACTCGGAATTTGGGGTGTGGAGCTGGACCCACCCGGGAACTGGAGTCTCAAGCATGAAAGGCCAGCCCCTTCAGTTCATGGGTTTGGGCTTCTGGACTGAAGCAGCCAGTGGCTGGCAGTCAAGGGATTGGTAATTTGAAGGGAAGAGGAAGTACAAGGCTTGGAACCAGGGTCAGCTCCTCACTCAGCGGCCTCCCCCTCCTGGGGCCTGGCCAGCAAGTGGAGTTTTCTTTGCAGCTGGGCCCGGAGGTAGCGGAGGTCTTGCTGGTCAAGCCCATGAGCCAGGCCCAAGTACAAGGTGAGGAGGAGAGCGAGGAGGAGCCGATCAGTACCCAGGGTGGGCACCACCCACAGCACCGTCAGCAGCTCCACACACACTGGGTGGCGCAGGTGGGAGAAGAGTCTCAGAGCCCTGGGAGACTTCAGGGCCAGGGGTTCGCCCAGCCCCAGCACGTGGTAGTATACCTAGGAGAGGAAGATCAGCTTAGAAAGTCCTTTGGCAACTAAATTGCTTCTTTCCTCTGCTTCTGGGCACCTTCCTATAACTCAGGCCAGGAAGCATCCTTCTGCGACTTGGGCCCCTGCCCCTCATTTCTGGTCCAAGAACCATGGTTGTCTGACCTTTGAGGGAGGGCTGAGGGGAGAACCATCTTACAGGAAAGGGAGGCAGATGAGGGAGTGGACAGGAAGGTGGGAGGAGGAGGAGGGAAATCCTTGGAAGGGAAAGAGGCATCCTAGAGAGCACCAGAGGTCTCAGGTAGAGTTCTGGGAACCTCACCTGTTTGAGGCCCATGAGCTCGGCGTAGTCAAAGACGAGAAGGATGCTGAAGATGAGGAGCCAGGAAATAACGTGGAGCACAAAGCAGAGGAGGGGCACCCAGGTGGCCCATGGCTCTGCCCGAGCATCCCACAGCACAGGGCCTCTGGGGACAGGCTCCCAGTACCGCATCACCAGCTGGGGAAGGAGGAGGAGCTGGGTATCCCAGCAGCCCCCCCTTGAGAGACCTAGACCCTAGGCTGTCCCCACCCCAGGCTGGCCTGAGGCTTTTCCAACCTCTACTGTGAGCAAATATTCACCATGCGGAGGGTGCTGGGCGGGGTCCCAAGGGTGTTAGGATGAACTGTCCCTCCCCTGAAGACCAGGTGTTACACAAAGCAGCCCATGCTGACTTTCCTATTAAACCAACCTGGAAATTGTCAGGAAGCTCAAGTTGTTAATGGGGGAAAACAATCTAGAAACTGAGAGAATGACATCCAATAAAAAAGAAAGGTGGAAAAAGCAAATAAAAAAACCCAAAGTAGGGCCTCCCTGGTGGTGCAAGGTGTTAAGTCTCAGCACTATGAAGCTATCAGCAGCCACTGCAGCACGAGTTTGATCCCCATCCAGGGAGCTTCCCACATGGCGCAGCAGACCTCTCCTGTCTCACCCGCTGCTCCCCTCAGCAGTGTATTTCAGTCAATCTGCTTATTCTGCTCCCCACTCTGTCTCTGGTGAATCCTCTCAAGCCCCCACATCTCTGACCTACACCCGAGCTCTTGTATGCATAAATAAAATAAATCTTAAAAAAAAACACAAAGTAAGCCATGCCAAGTACACAGTTGACACTAATTGGGAAGTCTCCTGAGACCTACAGAAATGGTGTTGAAAAGCGTAGGACTGAAGAGGCCATGATAGGGGATCTCAAGCAGGACAACATGAACAAAGTTGCAAAGGTGAGAATGCACATGTTGTTCTTGGAAAATGACCAGTGGTTCACCCTTTTGAGAAAAGTAGGCTATGTGCTGTGGCTAATGGAAGCTGAGATTAGAGGCCTGAATGATTTCAGTTCTCCTGAAACCCACATTTTATCTGAAGCTTAAGGTTTTTGTCTCTCCAATCGCGGGCCTCCTCCCCACAGATTCAGTTTCCCTTGTGGACTCAGTGGCCGGGGCCTCATACCTGCAAGGCCAGGGCAGTGCATGCCACATACAGTGACCGCTGAAGGACCCCAAAGTACCGGGACATCCAGGCCTTCACTGTCTCAGTTGCCATGAGGCTGTGCTGTCCCACAAATAGTAGCAGGAGCACCAGATCCCAGGCCAGGGGGGCAAGGATGCTGCGGTCCTGCAGAGCAGCCAACCAGCCCTGGCGGCCATCTAGGGGGAGTTAGAGAAGGGGAGAGAAGATCAAGAAGACAGTAGGAAACACTCTGCCCATGCTCATCTCGCCTTGGAGTCACAGGTCGTGTTCCTTCATGCTCTCAGGAGTAGGAATTCTTCCTCTCTAGGCGCTGCCAGCCTCACTTTTTCATTTTGTTTCTTCCCTCCTTGGGAAGAGGATTGACATTAGGTAGTCACAAAAGCACGGCTGGAGAGGCCTGGGTTGGACTGCCCCTCTATTTCCACTCTTCAAAAGATCCCTCCTCTTCAGCACTCACCTATCCAGTCGTCACAAAGCACTCTCTAGAATTCCCTGCTTATCACCCTTTCCGTCCCCCTCCTTACCTTCCCTACTCCCCCGCCAATCCAAACCGCTAATCGCAGAGTTCCTAATTTAGCCCTCAGGTCTCCGCGGTTTTCCGCGGTTTCAAGGTTCTAGTTCACTCTCCAGAACTTCATCTGTCATTTGTGTCCAAGCCCCGCCTTTGCTCCTTCTCCTGCCGCTCCACCTCCCTCTCCAAGACCTCATCCTCGATCCCTCCCGCTCACCGGGACCACCAGTCTCTGGGATCCCTCCGAGAAGTGGCCGAAGGGAGGCAAAGCGCACGAACTCCACTCCAGTGCCAAAGGCCAGGATGAAAGAGGCGACGGCGACGGTGACCAGGAGCAGTGCAGAGGCCATGGCGAGAATGAGGGGTGGGGAAAGGGGCGGGTTTGGGATTCCCGCGGCCACAGGCCCCGCCCAGGCTCCGCCCCGCCCTGCGGGGGTCCCACCCAGGAGGCGGGGCTCCAGCGCGACGAAGCCGGGATTTCCCGCCCGGGGTGCGCTGCTTCTCCCAAACGGCGGCTGCGCCGTGCTTGTTGCCTTGCCCTAGCCTGCAATCTTTGCGTCACAGAAGGGAATGTCAGAATCCCAAGTGACAGGTGAAAAGGGCACAACACGCCAGTCATGTGGTTTGAATCCCAGCTTGCCTATCTAGTTTTCTCATCTAAAATGAAGACAGAACTTCATCTAAAATGAACTCTCACAGAGTTATCGTGAAACAGCACAGGAGCTCCTTTAACAGCCTTGGCTAGAAAACAACCAGTGCCAAAGGTTACAAAGCCTTGCTTAACAGTTTAATAACGGACAGTGAGAGAAACGTTAAGACTGTTGGCTCAGGCTGAGATCCTCAAACTGACTCACCTCTCACATCTTGTATATGGAAAAGAGTGACTGTTTTACCACAAAAAAGAAATTGATGCTTATTCTGCATTTAGCATTGTTGCTTCTCCACTTACTAAGAAGGGCAGAGAACTACTCTAACACGGAAAGATCTGTTCTCATAAGACTAACGGCAGTTGATTTATTAACCAGATGTAAAAATGTTAAATTATTTGTGATAGAAACTTTATTACACTTGTAAACTTTGCAGTAGATTAATTTTATCCAAGTTTGTGACAAGGAACTGTGGGACTTGATTTTGCAAGCCCATTAGTTTGACTCCATTTACTTAACCAGAAGCTACGAAGGCCTGTTGTCTTCCCTGCAGACCTGTAATACCTGCAGACTAACATTCATATCTAAACAGCAGAGTAAAAGTAAGGTTTTCTCCATCAGAAAGATCACACAGGGAAAGACACATGATCGCTATATAGTCGCTGCAGCTATGACCTCATTATGGAACTTAGACACTGTTGACCTAATTTCCACAACTTACAGGAAGAAGAAACATACACCCAAAGTGATGAAAATTTCCCCAGATGAGAACTACTAGTTGAGTGGACTCAGGGATGAGAAAACTGCCAAGCAGTATCCCACAGGCTCCACATTCCTTCTGTGCAGGCTGTCTGCCCACCCTCTGAATCAGTGCTACTGTGTACTGTACCAGACAGCTTTTTCCCTTCAGAGTCACGCTGCACCCTGCTTTCTGCTTCAGGAAGTTACCCTGCATGGACTGTCAGTGAAGAACACAGCTTTGATGAGGAAGCCCTCACTACCTAAGGCTTCTCATCCTTTTTGGTTTCGAGAAGTGGTCACAAGAGAACTCTGGATACTAGGGTCCAGCAATAGTCGTTGTGATTTCTTTACATCCTATTTGTAATTTCCATTTTACTGAACTCTTACCCCCAATTATCCTGATTTGACTGTGCCACTGTTTCTTTTTTTTTTTAAGGTTTATTTATGCATGCAAGAGCTGGGGTGTAGGCCATAGGTGTGGGAGTGGTGAGAGGATGCACCAGAGACAGAGTGGGGAGCAGAACAGGTAGTCTGACTGAAAAACACTGCTGAGGGGACCAGTGGGCGAGACAGGAGAGGTCTGCTGCACAATGTGAGGATGTCCCTGGCCAGGGATTGAACTTCTCCTGCAGTGGCTGCTGATAGCTTCACAGGCTGACTTAACCTCTTGCGCCACCAGGGAGACCCCTGTGCCATTGTGTCTTGCCAGGATCCTGACGCATAGACACTTACACATTGTGCTATGTTACAGGACTCACTGGAATTACAAGAGAAATCCCTGTTCTCTAGGAGTTTGAGTGCTAAATAGTGCGATAGTGCCGCAGGTATTGTTAGGACTCCTGTGGCCCTCAGGTACATAGACAGCTTCACACAGCACAAGGCTTTTAAGGCTTTGAGTTGTGCAAGGGGACTAATGATTTGGGTCCTATTGTGTGCCACACCCACAATGACTGTGCTTAACGTGAGACTGGATATGTTTAAAAACCAGCACAATGTTTGACATAGTTCATGCTATCTCTACTACACCAAAGCTTTCCAAACTTGAGTATAACTTTTAGAAAAGTGCACAAACCAATTTTTTAAGTGAAGTTCACATAAAATGAACCATCTGAGAACCATTCAGTGGCATGTGGCACATTCACAATGTGCAGATCTCCATCCAGTTCCAAAGCCTTTTCATTATCCCCAAATCAGTCATCCCTATAACCAAAGGGGCTAGATCCATTGAGCAGTCACCTCCTACTCCCTGCACCGCTGCCCCAGCCCCTAGCAACCAATCTACTCTCTGTATCTACAGATTTACCTATTTTGGGTAATTTAAGGAAGGGAAACAAACAATGTGGGCTTTTGGCTTCTTTCACTTAGCAACCTGCTTCTGAGGATCATCCCCCAAACACTAATCAGTACTTCATCTCTTCTGGTGGCTAATCCTAGGGTATGCCACACCCACCCACCCACTGATGAACATTTGTGTGGTTTTTCACTTTTGGCTATTATAAAAAGTGTCGCTATGAATACTGGATATGAACACTGAATACAGTTATTTGTTTTGAAGATCTATTTTAATTCTTAGCAGGAGTGGAAATGCTGCATCACATGGTTAATAACTATACGTAAATATTTGAAAAACTATTGAACTGCTTACAACAGCCTGAACCATTTCTCATCCCCACCGGCAATTGTAAGTAATTTCTCCACATTCTCCACATTCTTTAACTAACCAACTTTAAAAATTGTAAGAAATGTTACATAAAAAATGCACTACACCATAAGGCACAGAGTGAAAATTTATCACAGAAGCTAAACATAAGCTCTAATTTTATAAATACTGGAAAAGGCAGCTATAAAAGTGCAGACTTGGTCAAAGTAAGGCTAAAGTATGCCTCTAAGAAGACAGGACCAGGAGAGAGGGAAATATTTTAGCTGCATTCCATACCGTCCTCAAATTTACTCACCCTAAACATCCCTTCAAGTTCCCCACGCTAAAATTGTTTTCACTATGTTTCAGAAGTTGAGTAAGAATCCTGGTAAGAAAAGAGAAAGAAAGATGGTTTTCAAATGGGAGCGCGCCGTGTGTGCTACTGAGCACCAGCATATCAGTGCAGCTAGATATAAGTAGTAGCCGTGTGTAACAGCTGAGTCTGGGATTCACCAACTTTAAATGGCCATTAAAAAAAAAATCTGTGGCTCCCCAATCCCCCAATCTTTGTTTACCCATAAACCTTTTTGCCCTCATTCATGTTCCAAGGCAAATAAGATCAGTATACCCCAGTCCTTTCTTATAGCCCTAAGTTCTTTCTTCCAAATATTTTCTGACACTTTATTTACTGGCGTGGGAGGGAAACGGGCTTGGGGTAGGGTTTCAGGTGGGTGACATTCCCTAAGTGGAGAGGATGAAGTCCTCTGGCTTGGCTTCCTGCTTCAGAACCCCTGTCAGCAGGAACTCAGGAGAGACAACAGGCAGCCCAACGCGACATGGAATGGAGCATCGAGGGAAGTCCTGGGAGCACGTGATCACAACTCTCTGAGGCTGAGAAAGAGAGCGCAAAGACGGGAAGTCAGAATCTGAGAAATAGCTCTGGATACACAATCAGTCCTAACATCACTGAAAGAGTATATGCAACAATCCCGATAAGAGGCCGTAAAGCTCATGCACTGTCTATGCTGCACTATTGCAGGTAAAGCTGAAGCTGAACTTATTCAAGCTTTTAAGATTAATTACAATGTATAGGACATATAGAAGATAGAAGAACAAGATAAATGACATGAGGGGACAAGCAGAAAAATCCAAACTGTGGAACACTCTAAAGGAAAAATGACCTACTTTTTGCAGAAAGTCAAAAGTATAAAAAAAGCTGGGTTGGAGGTGTGCTGGAGTTAAGAGAATTGAAGAGATACAACATTCGTGGCAATACATGGACCTTGTTTGAATCTTGAACTATAAACAGGTATTTTCAGAGAGCTGGAGAGAACTGGTTATTCAAGTATGAAAAAACAACCATGAAACTATTATTAATTTTGTTAAAGGTCATTTATGGCATTGTGATTATGTAATAAAATGTATCTATATCTTAGAGATGCATTCTTTATGCAGGAAGAACTATGTTTGCATTTTTCTTTAAAATATTTCAGCAAAGTGGGGCCACCCTGGTGGCGCAGCGGTTAAGTGCTGCGCTGTGGAGCTGTGGGCAGCAGCGATGCGAGTTCGGCACCCGGCACCCGGATGGGGAGAATCCCACTTGGTGCGGCAGACCTCTCCTGCTTCGCCCGCTGCTCCCCTCAGCAGTGTATTTCTGATCTGCCTGTTCTGCTCCCCACTCTGTCTCTGGTGAAGCCTCTCACTGCTCCACGCCTCTGGCCTGTACCCCAGCTGTATGTATAAATAAATAAAAATCTAAAAAAAAATTAAGAAAAAAAATATTTCAGCAAAGAAAATTAATGGGGGAAAATGAATGGGGGATAGCACAAATGTAGCAAAATCTAAGTTAACTTGTTGAATCTGAGTGACTGGTATAGGAAGGCTCACTGTATTCTCTCTCCTTTAGTGAATATTAAACATACAAAATAAAAATAAATCCATTCTGAATCAGCAGAACTCTTCCCACATTCCCACTCCTTTCTTACCACCTATAGAACACGCCATCCGTACCTTATAGGACCGGGGCATGCTGGGTAGTACGGTGCCTCCACAGCAGCTGATTATCTCTCCCATCTGAGGTGGCGGGGGCTGGACTCCTGGGGTGACATAGATCTCATAGCCCTAAGAGGAAGCAAACGGCGGAGACAGCAGATGTACACAAGGCTGAGAGCCATGAACATTTAGGAAAGCCTTGGAGGGCCGAAGCGAGGGATGAAAGAGCCTCACCTCCAGCAGCCTTTGCTCCCGAGCCCGGCGCAGGGCTTCCTGAAGACTAAAGCCAAAGTTCTTCTCCTGCTCAGAGTCATTCACCACATATTCATCCGGGGGCAAGAAGCGACCGGCCTTGCGGGACTAAGGACAGGACAGGAACAGTCAGCATCGAGGCTCAGTTCAGCCTGCCTCCCAGCTCTTCTGCCCAGCATTTGTAGGGAGCCCTTGAAACGGTTTTCTGAATCAAGCCTTCTGCCCACTAACCTCCCTTGTTTCCTGTACCCCTCTCCTCCCGCTGCCTTCAAGCACTGAGAGCAGTCCTCTCTGGTCGCTTCGGCCTCTACCAGTCTGCCTCCACCTTCTGGCCTCTTACCTGGTGCAGCCAGTCCAGGGAGAGGATGGGGATCCCCCTCCCCAGGGCACACAGGAACTTGACTGTCCGGCGGATTCGATCAGTCACCAGATGGGAAGCCTCTGTCACTGAGCTGGCCAGGCTGCCCCCCAGAGTCAGCACCGCCCGCTCCCCACGTGCATCCACCACGCCCGTGAAGAGCACCTGTGGAGGGGTTAGCCGTGCCAGTCATGGCCACCTGGGCGACCAACGTGACACTCAAGACCCCGTTTTCCTCCCTTTCTCCCAAAGCCCCATGCCCTCATCTCTTACTTTGGGGGCTGTGGACTCCTGGTTAGGTTTGGCCCGTCGGAGGCTGCGGCCAAGGATTCCCCTGGGTTCCTCAGTTTGGTCTCTTTTTCTCTTGACTGGTCCTGGAATCGCTACATCCTGGGACTGAGATAGAACTTGGTGGGAATTTCTGAGCCCTGAGGCCCTTCTGTGCCCCTAAGCCTTTCCTTACCTCATCCTTCACTGGCCTCTCTGCATCTTCTTCCTCTTCCTTGATGAATGCTGTTTTCTGGGGGACCTCCCCTCTTCGGGGTCGTTTTTGAAGTGGGGGAGAGTCCATGGTAGCTAAAGGCCTCTTGGAGCTTTGGGAGGCCTTGGGATGGGGCTCTAGGGTGAGTCCGGAGCTAACTGCTGCCTCCACCTTTTGGCTCTGCGGAACCTGAGTGCATGTCTGAGGAGGCTGAGCAGGGGCAGGCTCAAATGTGGTCCTAGAAGACTCAGCTGCTCTCACAGCCCCCCGTCTTTGGTTCCTTGAGGACCGGCAGTTAGGTTCAGCAGGTAAAGGGCAGGGTTCAGGGACACAGGAAACTGTGAGGGACCCATGTTTCCTCATGGCCCTCGACTCCCTGCTGCCATTGGCTTGAGGGATGGACTCAGGGGAAATAGGCTGTTCTGTGGGGACAGGAGGCTGGACTTCAGGAATGGGCACAGCGTTTACTGGAGAAGATCTCAGTGTCCTGCTCCGACCCTGGCCTACGGCCGTGGGAGAAACGAGCTGGTCTGTAGTGGTGGGAGGTTCAAGATCAGGGGATGTGGGTACCGCGGGTTGGGGGGTCTGCATAGAGGGCCTCTGAGTCCTGCCCTGAGCAGGCTGAGGGCTGACAGACTGATCTTTGGAGATGAAAGGCTGATTCTCAGGGGGTGTGGGATTAACTGGTTTGGGGGTTTTGACAGATCTATGTCTCTTGCCTCTAGTGGCCTGACATGTGGGTTCAGGGGTGACAGGTTCATCTATGGGGGTGGAAGTTTGGAGCTCAGAGGTTGTAGGGACACATGGTTCAGGGGTCTTGACATAAGGCTTATGTGCCCTGCCCAGAGTGGCCTGAGATGTGGGCTCTGCGGTGACAGTCTGGTCTGTGGGGGTGGAAGGCTGGAGCTCAGGGGCTGTGGGGACACCTGGTTCAGGGGTCTTGACAGAAGACTTATGTGTCCTGCCCCGAGTGGCCTGAGAGGTGGATTCAGGGGTGATAGGCTGATCTGTGGAGGTGGAAGTCTGGTGTTTGGGGGCTGTGGGAATACCAGGTTTGGGGGTCTTGACAGAGGACCTATGTGTCCTTCCCCGAGTAGCCCGAGATGTGGGTTCAGGGGTGACAGGCTGGTCTGTGGAGGTGGAAGTCTGGTGTTTGGGGGTTGTGGGGACACCTGGTTCAGGGGTCTTGACAGAGGACCTATGTGCCCGGCCCCGAGTGGCCCGAGATGTGGGTTCAGGGGTGACAGGCTGATCTATAGGGGTGGAAGGCTGGACCTCAGGGGCTGTGGGGACAATTAGTTCAGGGGTCTTGAGAGAGGACCTATGTGCCCGGCCCCGAGTAGCCCGAAGTATGGGCTTAGGGGTGACAGGCTGGTCTGTGGGGGTGGAAGGCTGGAGCTTAGGAACTGTGGGAACAACTGCTTCAGGGGTCTTGACAGAGGACCGTTGTGTCCTGCCCCGAGTGGCCCGAGATGGGGGTTCTGGGGTGATAGTCTGGTCTGTGGGGGTAGAAGGCTGGAGCTCAGGGGCTATGGGGGTATCCGGTTCAGGGGTCTTGACAGAGGACCTATGTGCCCTGCCCCGAGTGGCCCGAGATGGGGGTTCTGGGGTGATAGTCTGGTCTGTGGGGGTAGAAGGCTGGAGCTCAGGGGCTGTGGGGACACCCGGTTCAGGGGTCTTGACAGATCTATGTGCCCTGCCCCGAGTGGCCCGAGAGGTGGGTTCAGAGGTAACAGGTTGGTCTTTGGAAGTGGAAGGCTGGAGCTCAGGGGCTGTAGGGACACCTGATTTAGGGGTCTTGACAGAGGACCTACGTGCCCGGCCCCGAGTGGCCCGGGAGGTAGGTTCAGGGGTGACAGGCTCGTCTGTGGAGGTGGAAGTTTGGTGTTTGGGGGCTGTGGGGACACCTGGTTCAGGGGTCTTCACAGAGGACCTCTGTGTCCTACCCCGAGTGGTCTGAGATGTGGGTTTGGGTGTGACAAGTTGGTCTTTGGGAGTGGAAGGCTGAAGCTGGGGGTCTGTGGGGAAAACTGGCTCAGGAGTCTTGACAGAAGATCTACGAGTCCTAATCAGAGAGACCTGAGCTGGAGGCTCAAACGTGATGGGCTGGTCTGTGGGGGTGGCAAGGTGGGGCTCAAGGACAAGAGGAGAAACTGCAGTGGGAGTGGGAGTCACCCTGACTTTGGGTTCTGGATGGTGTGGCTCCAGTTCTGAGGACAAGGGTGTCTCTGGGGCTGCCTGACTCTCATTTCGCCTGCTCCTGAGAATGGGCAGCTCTAAGGAAGATGGAGTGGGCGGAGGGAGGGATTGAGGTACAGGATATTTTTGGCTTTGGAGTGAGGCTGAGGCTTCAGGCACCGCAGGAGGCAGACAAGCACCTGGGGATTCCTGATTACCCTGGGGAGAAACAGAGGAAGGTGAAGACGAGGCAGAGACAGGTAAGACTTAGATACTGTTCCTGACACTTGTTAATGGCCGGCGTGTGACACTGGCATTTCCGCCTGTGACCTTCTCCACTAGGATGGGAACCTCCGGCGCTGAAGCAGTCCTCTCTGTCCCCGACCTCTACCCAAAATACCAGTTTAGTTCTTGCCTTTAACAGATGATGGTAATAAGGAGGGGGACTGGGGAAAGAGGAAAGGGACTTTCTTTCTGAGTCAGGTAGAGGGACAGAACTTGGGAAACAGATGGAAAATAATAGCTGCTGAGGGTTGAAGGATAAAAGTCAAGTCAGGAGAGATGGGAATGGAAGAAAAAGTGAGAATATGGGGAAGGAGACTAAAGGAAGGCTGGAGAAGAAAGCAGTGGAGAGGATGTAGAGACTTACGGGGTAGGCAGGGGCAGGGAAAGCAGCTCTCACCCTGGAAGCCTCCTCTGTAGGTGGTATCTTGCAATTCGAGTGGCCTATTGAGAGAGCAAAAACAATACGGCTGAGCTCCAAGCAGTCAGTTATTTGGGAGCTGATTATCATGAGGTTATGTAACACCCTGGGTCACTCCCTGCCTGCACTTGCTTCTCTGCTGCCGTCTAGGGCTCAAGCAAGTCCTTGAAGGCCCCCCCACACCTCCCCCAGGTTCTGCCTGTGCTGGTCCTGGCTCCCTCTCTGCCTCCCCTCTCTTGTTCTCTCTCTGGTATCACTTTAGGCACCTTAACTTCTGATTCACCTGTTGCAAACCCTCTCTGGTGCTCATTCCTCTACTTCTCTTGCAAGTATTTCTCTTATAAGACCCTGCTTTTTTCTATCTCAGTAGTCTCAGTTTCTACTTCAGACTCTCCATATCCTATTCAGTACTTGCAATTTCCATCTTTCTGTTAGACACTCGTCTCTAAGGTTCGCTAGCTAATGCCTGTCTTTGTTCTCTATCTTGTCTTGCCCTGGCTAGTTCTTCCTTGCCCACCACATTTCCTCTCTTTCCTTTCCTTTCTGGGATGTTTCTTGTTTCCCTCTCCAGTTGCTCTCTCCGGGGTCACCCACTCTCTGTTGCTCTTGGTGTGCCCATATGCACAGTCTGCATCCCTCTACCTTGAATCCCCAATGGCCGTGTGCGATCTGGGCTCTCTGGATGTTGGCCTTGCGGTGAAATGGCACAAAGGCCATGGGCCTCAAGGTAGGCAGCAACGGGCTGGGTCTCAGAGGCCTCAGACTCTCTTGGACAGAATGGCTGTGTAGCTAACACCTCCCATGGCTCATCCAAGGCACCTGGCAGTAGAGAGTCAGAAACAGAGGCTGAAGAGATAACAGGTTGAGAAAGGAGTAAGATAAATAAACAAATGGATAATAAACTTAATGGGCTATTAACGGAACATTTGTCTCAAAGAATAAGACCATACCTGCATATAAAAGCTCTCACAGCAGTCTCAATAAAATGAAGATAGGCACCTCTCTGGTGGGGCAAAGGATTAAGTCTCAGCGCTATTAAGCTACCACCAGCTGCTGTGGCCTGGGTTTGATCCCCAGCCAGAGAGCTGACCCACATGGCACAGCAGACCTCTCCTGCCTCGCCTGCTGCTTCCTGCGGCATTGTATTTCAGTCAGTCTGCCTGCTCTGCTCTCCACTCTGTCTCTGGTGAATCCTGTCACTCCCTGCACCTCTGGCCTAGACCCCAGTTCTTGAATGCATAAATTAAAAAAAAAAAAATGAAGCAAGATTAGTTGCTCTTTACTTGTAACCTAATATTTTTTTCTGATAGAAAAACATCAGCAAAATAGTCAACCAATAAGACAGAATCATGTAGAGAAAGAAATGATGTAGAAAGAGAGGATGCCCAATTAGGGGCAAGAGGAGGGGAGAGTTCCTCAGATCTGGGGTCTGGAAGCTGCAACGAGAAGGGCCAGCCTCCTGGGGTTGGCTAAATAGGAAGGCCTGGGTGGGTTCATCCTCCATGCTCTGGACTGCTGCACAAGGAAGGGTGGCCTAAGTACAGTCTCCACGGGCCTCCAGGGCCCATGTCCTGCCCACCCAGCTCTCACACCCTGAAGGACCACCAGCGTACTCTCCCAGCTCCTCTGTACCAGTAACCACATGACACAATGTCCTCACCTTCCACGCTCTGATTCTCTCTCTCCACAAAGCACTGTGTAGCCTGCAAGTCCAGATCTTCAGCATCTGTGGGGGAGGAGTACAGGGTACATCACAGATCGTATCTCACCCGTAAGTCCTTACTTTTCCTTTATTATTTCTCCCCACCCTCATCCCCTTGTAAAGCACCACGTGTTCGTATCTTCCCCAAGTTCCTATGTTGAAATTTAATCCCCAATGGGATGACATTAGATGGTAGGGGAATCTGAGAGATGACTAGGTCATGAGGGCGGCGCCTCACAGATGTAATTAGCGCCCTTATAAGAGACTCCGGAGAGCGCTTTGCTTCCACGAGAAGTTGATGAGAAGACAGCTGCCTACGAGCCAGGGCGTGAGCCCTCAACAAACACTGAATCTGTTGGTGCCTTGATTTTGGACTTCCCAGCTTCCAGGACTGTGAGAAATAAATGTCTGTTTTTAACAAGTCACCCCGCATATGGTCTTTTGTTAAAGCAGCTCAAATGGACCAAGAGGCCCTACAGGCAAGGGGTCAAGGAGGAAGAGGAGCACTCACCATCATGGTTGTCTCCAGAGTCCTTGGCCCTGAGCACATGCAGTTCTTGCTCCTTTCCTGTGGGGGTCTGAGTTCGCTCTCTCAGCTGGGTGGGTGTCCCTGGAGTGCCCGCGTCCACCACCAGATCCGTCAGGTTCTCCTTTGAGACAGGAAGGTCTCGCTTCCCTTGTGCCACAGGTGACCTCCCCGGGGCCCCTTGCTCAAGCGCTCTCTCCTGCTCCAGGACCGGTGCAGCCCGCCCTGTGCCGGCGTCCCCTTCTGCTGGAAGCTGCCTCCTTCCTACTCCCGACACCACCGAGAACGCTAAGGATGTGCCTTCTTCTGCATCTGTTTCACAGTCCTCAGCTGGGGGAGGCTGGGTCTCCTCGAGATGCAGCACAGGCAGCTTTGATGGGCTCCCTTCTGCTCCCACATCTATTTTATTTGTCGACGCCACATGCACCTGATGCTTCGCCTCCACTTGGGTGTTGATGGCCACTGTGGCAGAGGCACAGCTCCTCTCCAGGTGGACCCCAGGTGAGCTGTTCTCTCCCTCCATCTCTACATCATTGTCTCCCAGAGGCGGTTGGCTCCTTCCTGAATGTGCCTTGTCTATATGACCCTTAGGGACAGTTTCCAACTTTTTCACTGAGAACCCCTCTTCCTCCATGTCTGTGTCACTGTCTCTCCCAGGGGAGGTCTGCCTTCGCTTCAGGACCACTGGTTGGGCCCTGTGCTCTTCTACTTCTTGATTTCGGTTCCATGGAATGGTGTGACTCTCTTTCAGACATGCCAAAGTGAGCGCGGCGGAGACCTCTTCCTCGTCATCTGTGTTGCTGTCGATCACAATGGAGGCTTCGCTTCTCTCCGGAGGGGCCGTCACCGGACCCTCACCCTCCTCCATGTCTGTATCACTACTAGCGGGACTCTCCTGCCCATGTGCCCCAGGACTCTTTGTACTAACTCGATGGAAGAACTGCCTCTTCTTCATAGGAACTACAACTGGGGTCATGGAGATCCCCTCTTCTTCCACATCAGTATCACTGTCCATGAAGCCATAAGCCTGGGTCAATGGCAAACGCACCTCAGCCGGTGCTCCAGTGGACGTGCTCTCGCCTTCCACATCTGTGTCACTGTCCTCCCCTGCAGGATGGCTCCTCTCCACATTCACCCCAGCTGGAACCACCCCAGTTCTTGCACCCTGCTTAACTACTGTGTCACTGTCTTTGTCTTTCACTGAATGTTGATCTTTTCCAATTTGGGTTTTAGTTGTGCCTCCTTCAGTTTTAGGCGGTTCTGTGTCTGCATTCAAGGAGGTCTCCCTTGCTGCTGGTGGCTGGTTTTCTTCTTCATCTGTGTCACTGTCCAAGTTGAAGGCAAAAGGTGGCCCAGGGCCATCCCGGGCAGTCGAAGTCCCCTCTTCATCACTGTGAAGGGAAGAGAAGAGCCGAATGAATCTATTTCCCAGGCAGGGAAACCCCACTTACCTGTGAGCTCCCTGCAGGCAGACACAGGTAGTAACTGTTTTTCTATCTCCAGTAATAAGCACTGCTTGGCCCACCAGAGGTACACAACAGAATTCAGCTGAGTGAAAGAATGTGTGTCGTCCCCTAGTCTCCACTTTTGAGGTAATTATCTCTCTTAGAGATGGATCCTCCATGCTCTGCTTCTTTTTGAAGACATGGCATCTGGCCCTTGGACACTCACCTCTCTGGAACAACTGTTGCCAAAGTGGAGGATGTGGCGCTTGGTTCTTTCTCCACGTACCTTTCAGCATGAGAATCTGTCATGAGTAGAAAAGCAAGCTGACAGCCTTACCTTCACCAGGCCCTCTCCTCCCCCATCCCCCCAATACACACACCTACCTACTTCCTCCTCGGAGTCCTCAGCCAACAGGAGGCCCCGAGGTTGAGTTCCTCCCTGAACCCTGGGTGTCTCCTCTACAGTTAGAGGGCCCCGGGAGACAAAGGGCAGAGAGGCATCCCGGCGATAATACTGGCAGGGCAAGTCACCAAAGAGAATCAACTCCTGGTTCCTCAGGCGATGACTCATCCCCGGGCTCAGGACTTTAGGAGGCCTCAGGATTTGAGTCCCATTGAGGCTCCCACAATCCTGGAGGACAGGGGCCTTGTCCCAGGCGAAGATTTCAATCACTGCATGTTGTTTAGAGATGGATGGGAAGGGCAGGGCCACAGAGCAATCAGGCATCCGGCCTACCACATTCTTCCCGAGGTAGAGTGGGAAATCTAAGGACGAGAGGGGTAGAGAGTTTGTGAGGCCAGAGGGGCCTGACCTGCTATTAGGAAAGTGTCCCTGTTAAATACTGTCCTACTCACTCAAGGTCCCCACATATGCTAGAAAAATAAAAATCTCTAGGGCATCTAGATATTGAAGAATGTGCAATGTATTTTTATTCAAAGTAAATACCCTACCTATTCACACTGGGTTTGACTTATTGTGGTAAAATATACATAAAACTTCCCATTTTAACCATTTTAAAGCATACAATTTAGTGGCACTAAATGCATTCACACTGTTGTGTAACCACCACCCCCATCCATTTCTAGATCACACTAGAGTTTTATCTGAATCTCTTCATCTTCTGTTTACCAAAGTAAAACAACACCCGGTGAGTCCAGGACAGGGTGTGGAGCAATCAACTCAATCAGCCACCTCTTCTCCATTCCCAGTAGAAAAATTTTCAGATCTCCTTAAAACCTATATAAGCACTTCTCCAACTGTCCCCCACAAAAATTAAAAAAAAAAAACAACCATAATAGTACTTCAGTACTCAATACCCCCCTGACCTTTTTCTGGTCCATGGACACCACTGAAGATACGCAGTCGCCCTAAGGGCTCCAAGTTACACCCCAATGGTTCACTGGGTTTCTCCGTCTCCTCCTCTTCTTCAACATCCCAGTTAATAACCTGGGTGTCCTCCATGCTCTGGGAAGGAAACACATTATCGCCATCTCTGTCATTGGTTCACACACAGGGCCTCCAAGAGAGGAGACAGATAACCCAGGGTAAATCTGAAGTTATGAAGATCAATGCTTCTCTCTCTGCCAACCATTCTGTTGTTTAGCCTTCTGAAGCATTTAAATAATATTTTGAGCATGACACAAAGAAAAAAAAATTTTAAGGTCACAAATACACAACTATATACAAACTCGTGCTTATTTATAGAGAAACATTCTGAGAAACAGTGCTTAGCTTTACTATAATACACTGTTTTCATTCCACTTTCCCCTCATTCTCTATTTTTTATTTATATATTTTTAAAGATTTATTTTTATTTATTTATGCATATAAGAACTGGGTGTAGGGCCTCCCTGGTGGCGCAGCGGTTGGGCGCTGCGCTGTGGAGCTGTCGACAGCTCGCGATGTGAGTTTGACACCCGGCCAGGGAGAATCCCACATGGTGCGGCAGACCTCTCCTGCCTCGCCTGCTGCTCCCCTCAGCAGTGTATTTCTGATCTGCCTGTTCTGCTCCCCACTCTGTCTCTGGTGAACCCTCTCGCCGCCCCAAGCCTCTGGCCTGTACCCCAACTTGTATGTATAAAAAATCTTAAAAAAAAAAAAGAACTGGGTGTAGACCAGAGGTGAGGAAGGTGACAGGATTCACCAGAAACAGAGTGGGGATAACAGGCAAATCTACTGAAATATACTGCTGAGGGGAGCAGCGGGAGAGACAGGAAAGGTCTGCTGTGCCATGTGGGAAGCTCCCTGGCAGGGGATGGAACTCATGCCACAGTGGCTGGAGATAGCTTGATAGTGCTAAGAACCCCCTGCACCATCAGGGAGGCCCCCATTCTCTATTTTTTAGATGCCAGTTTGCTACCCACTAATTTCATTTCACTCTCCACCACTGGGTTTCAACCCACACCATTTCAAAGGAAGCTAGCTTTTGCTAAGCATCAACTATATGTCAAGCACAGTAGCCTCTGAGGTAGGCAATAGGAAGGCAAAAAATACTGGATAGCACAAAGGGTTAAGTGGAAAGGATAGGGATAAAGGGGGTTCTGGCTGCAAAATCTACGCTTTTGTATGTTACTAGATCATCTCAGTGTGACTAAAGAAAATTGGAAAGAATTCTAACAGCCAACATATACGGAGGTTTGTTGTGCCAAACAGCATTCTATTACTTTATACTAACTCATTTGTCTCAAGAACCATGTAAAGTACTACTATTACATCCCATTTCTCAGATGAAGAAGCTGCCACAAAGATAGGTTAAGGAACCTGCCCCAATTCACCAAGATATTTCTCCTCTGTGTAATTTTCTTTGATTTTTCATGCCTAGACTCCCAATGACTGAAATCTCATGCTCTGCAATATATGAACCCCTTTCTTCCAAGCCTATGGTTCAGCCACATGGATCTTCTCAATCTCTGAACATATTGCCCCTGTAGTCCCCACATTTGCACTCCTTAGAACAGCTCCTTGGAGCTTCGCTTCTTGTCTTCTGAGCCAGTCTTATCCATCCTTCACATTCTGTTCAAACGTCACTTCCTTGGCAAAGCCTTCCCTGGAGTCTTCCCCGCTTCCTGTGTGTCCACATGTTCCACAGTGGTCAGTGGACTTGGACCTATCCTAACACTTATCATATTTTAACCATTATTTTCCAGTTTTGCCCGCGCCCCGCCCCCTCACGCCCCACCCCGTCCCTCGCAGAGTAACAGAACTCTAATATCCTCTGAAATCCATCATATGGATTCAAAGGTAGTTAGGGCGCACCCGGTTCGAAGTATTTGGGGTACATTCATGAACCGAACATAAAATTAACCCTGCCCTCCAGAGTGTTACATCACCGAGTCTACTGATGAAAAGAACAAACGAATCGTGATGAAAAGTCAAAACAGCATGGGACTGTACTCAAAAGATGCCTCCCTAGGGAGTAACTGATGACAAGCTGGGAAAATAGGACGCCTCCCCTAGAGACAGGACCAACTCCTTAAGACTGGAGAACTCAGGGGTTGTTCCTGACCCCTAGCTTCAATTCAATGGGCCACCATCTTTGATCCCCACGTCAGGAGGGGGTCCCTCCTAGCCCAACGTCTCCCTGTGTCTTCCTACCTAAACTCGGGGAGGGGAGTCAAGTAAGGACCGGTATTATAATCCGAGCAGCAAATTTCCAAATCTCCTCCGCCCAGTCGCATCTAAGGCACGCCCCTCCCGCCCTCCCGGAGAACCAAGATGGCACCCATGGAGACGTGGGCGAGGTCCCCCAGAACTCACCTACTTTGAGTCCCCTCGCGCGCCACTAGTAACGGCCGTAATCGGCGGCGCGAGTGCAGAGATGGGAGGAGCCAATGTGATGATTGGCTACCGATGCTGTCTCTCACAGCCTCTCTGCACACTGATTGATCAATCCGCCGGTAGTTAAAGTCCCGGCCCGGCCCCGCCCCTTAAAACTAAAAGGGGCGGTGCCTATAGAGATCCTAAGAACGGTTAAGTGAGGCGGTAATCCGACGGCGCCGTAAATGTACAGAATAGTGCATGCCCATTGGGCAGCTCCAAGGGACAACCCACAGCCGCTTGACCACACACCGCCCACTTCCCGCGCCGTTTCCAAACCGCGACCATAGAATCTGGCTGCCGGGGGCGGATAGAGGGGCTTCCCATAGTCATTGCCGAACGCATTTCTTGCGGCCAGAGCGCCCTTTCTCAGTCCTCCCAAATATGGCGGCCGCTGACTCAGGAGAAATGAAACTGGGTTGCGGATTGCAGTCGTGGCTGGAGGCTGCAGTTTGGAGAACAGCCTGTAGGTGTGATGAGGACTTATCGTAATGGAAGTTCCTTTTGATTTGGCCTGTTCAGTACAAGTCGTGTAATTGCTTCCCTGAGAATACATCCCGATGGACGTTTTGAGATCTGAAGCAAAGATTCCTTGGCGAACAGGGAGAACTGTTTTTGCTTACCTTTTTAAAGGTTGACCGTGGTCTTTCGGCGGGTGCGGGAGGATGATAAAATCATTTTATTTCATTATCTCATACTAAGATCTGAAAAGAATAGAAACAGTTTCACATGTTTAATTTAGGAACTGCCTTTGCATTCGTTATCTCTCTGTATCCCCACCGCAACAATCAAATGGGCAGAAGCAGTTTTTAAGAGGAAATTGAAGTTCTGGGAGATTAAGTGATTTGCCTAGGTTCCTACATGTAAGGTAGGGAGAAATTGGAAAAAATCCTTTCATTCTAAATTCTGAACTCTTTCTGCTACCACAATACAACTGCTACTCTAAAACAAAGCATTTGATTTTAAGTTGTAGAGGAATCTTAAACAACATGTGTTCCTTTAGAAGGTGACTAGAAATGTGTGTTGAATTCAGTATGAATAACTATGACCTTGATGTCACATGTCCTGTTTTAGTGCTTACCAGCTGTTACAATTCTGACTAAATTGCCAAGAGCCTGAAAGCGAATACTTAATCCTTTTGTATCCCTAGCTTGTAGTTTGTTGGATACTTAGTATCTATCAAATGGATTAGTCCCTGAGAATCATGCTGCTAATGATGGAGGAGGTATTACTTAAAATAAGGTTAAAACCAGACCCTCACAAAGAGGGCAGAAGGAATCATTAGCACAGTGATAACCAAAATCCCTAGGTGCCAGCGCCTAAATTACAAAGCATAAAGCCCAGTAGGTATCAGACTGCTGAGCCCAAGGTAAGGTAATGGTAAGGAGATTGAGCCCTTTGTAGAATCTCAGGTCTCCTGTCAAATTCTAGCTAGTGAGTAACAGAGGCGCCATCCTGGAAGATGAGCCCCTCCCAACTGAAAGAGGACTGTATCAGTGCCATCTCTACAATTTCTTGGGGCAGTCGTCTTTCTGCCCACCTGTGCCTATGCAGGTGATTCTTTCCATCAACTCTGTCCCTCTGCAGGGCAGCTGCCTGCCTGTGACTTGCACCATGTCGGGTCTTTACTGACCTCCCTCAGCAGAGGCAGCTCTCCTCAGGGCTGCCTGCCTGCCTGCAACCATGCAGGCCTCTCTCTTAGCAAGCCTGTCCCTTTGGGGCAGCTCTTCCTGCCTGCTTGTGTCTGTGCAAGCGTTCTTTGCTGTCCTATTGCAACAGGGTGGTCCCCAGGAAAAAGGGTGTGTCCCAGGTTCCCTGTCCCACCCAAGGTAGGGTGGAACTGAGCAGAATATAAGAAGCTGAAGAGAAAGACAGCGGACACACACACAGGGCACACATAGAGGACACAGAACACACAGACAGAAGACAGGAGGAGACAGAAGAAGGATGGAAAGCCAGAAGAGGCCCAAGAAGCAGAGAGACTTATAAAGAAGCTGCACTGGCCTGGACTGATTGAAAGAGATGTGGGTGAGAAACCCATGGGGAAGTTAACGATGGCTATGTTGATTTTGTTCTGTTCCTCTCAGAATTGTCTGACAGTTTCTGACCCTTTTGGATGGATCCCTGCCGAAACGTATTTTGGTTCCTCCCAGAATTGTCTGGCTGTTTCTGACCCTTATGTGTGGGTCCCTGCCAAAAGCTGTTCTAGACTTGTGACAGGCTTTTGAGACTTGCTTTGGGCCGATCCCGTTTGGGTGGGCTTTTACCCACGAGGAGTTGGTTAACATTGGGTGCTTGACTTAGATACTATATTCTTTTTCTTCTCTGTCTTTTCTAATTGTATTAAAGTTTCTTTCCACAAAAGGTTCTGTATGTTTTGTATTGATGCGGCGGATGGCAGAACCCATTTAGACCAGGGCAGGTCTGGGGTTTCGGGGGTGCCCCTCTCCTGCCCTGTAACACTATCCCTTTTCCTAATAAATCTGTTTAAGTATATCTAACGGTCTCTATGTCCTGGAGAAACTCGCCTCGTGCTGCTGAAGCAGAGATTTGGTGAAACCTTTCCCAGAGTGAAGCCAAGGACCCTGCTCTCAAATCCTTCAACTCCAAAAACTACATCACTCAGATTTAAATCCATCCATCTTTCTCACATCAACCACTCCTTTATTTCAATCCAGGGGACTCTTGAAAGGTTACAGTATTCAGCCATCTGGTCAGTGAAGTCCGTGAATTGAAAACCAGACTTCATCTAGAGGCAGGCTGGAAAGACTGAAATTCTACAGGGATCTCACGCCATAGTTTTATTTGGCAAGAGCACAGTGTCTTCAATGCTGCTCTAAGGCCCTCTACATAGAGGAAGACGTCTAGTTTCACACACCGCAGATACCACCTTCTCCAAGCCATTCGACTTTCTTGGGGGGCCTGGGGGGGTATACCTCTAGACAATTAGATCTCTATCCTGAAAAGCCCTTTGATGCAATTTTGTTTCTCTTTCTAAACATTTTCATGAGAAAATCTCCCAAAGAAACAGCAGGGATGCAAATCCCCTCCTCCCAGAGGCATCTGGGGGAGCAGCAGCTTACTTGGGATGCCAAAGGACCAGCTCTTAGTAGCAGAGCAGGATGCCACATCGCTCCCAGTTTTCGCTGAGCTAAGCAGTCCAGTCATTCCCCAACAGTTTCCACTGCGGGGAGCTCTCAGGGCGTGCCCACTCCACCTTCCAACGCCTGGCACGCCAGGATTCCCAATTCCTGTATTCCTGAAAACGAATCCTTTTTTCGTACAAAAACTGGGGCAGAGAGAAAAGAAATCTCGAGCAAGGTCATTTTTCATAAAAAAAACCCACAAAACCAAAAGACCTGTACCCACCCATTCATCCCTTCATTTTGCAGCGTGGACAACAATAGAGGACTACAACTCCCATAGAGGACTGCGATTGTCGCCCGGAGCAGAGACCAATGACCGAGTAATACAGGACAGGCGTCGACTAATCAGGACCTGCCTCGCGGAGTCTTTGTCTTCCGACCACGGCGCTGGGCGCTTTCTCCCGCCTCCCGGTCCGGCGCACGCGCGCCCCGCCCAGCCCGCCTCCTCCCTCGCCCTCCCCTCTTCTTTCTCCCTCTCAGAACCTTCCTGCCGCCGCGTTCGGACCTCGCTGCTCCAGCCTCCGGGGTCCCAGCCTTCCAGACTGCAATCAGCAACAGTGAAAAAAAAATTACATAGCGTTCTCTTGCCCCTTACACACCTCGAGGCGAGCACAAAATTAAATTTTCAACCATGAGGGAAATCGTGCACATCCAGGCCGGTCAGTGTGGCAACCAGATCGGTGCCAAGGTAAGGATTTTAAACTCCTTCTTTTGTCTGTATTTCTTTTGAGAAGAAATGATCAGGTAAATTATGAAGGATGGTTGTGGGGCATTTTGCACTGTCCATCCTTAGTCTAGGTTTGCCCAGAAAAGTTATATATGTATAGTGCACATTTGTCTGTAGGTGCTTTTTGAAAAATAGGGGACTATTTTTCTTGGCTGGCTCATTTTGGGGAAGCTATTAGCAATAATACCCTTCAGGTGGGGGGGGGCGGGAGGACCATGATTCTGTAAGATTTCACTTAAGGGGGATCTCCTAACGGTCCAAAGACCGGACGGGAAGGGAGATGCGCAAACGGCCCGAAACAAAGCGAGGCGGTTTTTCCCTTGTGCATTCCCCTTGTTAGGGTTTGGTGGGGCGAAGGGGGAAGGGGCGAGGCAGGACCGGCAGCTGCAGAAAGGCGGGATCCAAAGATGGGGGGCGCGATACGTCGTGGTGGGCTGCATTGCTCGCTACCTTGCACAAAAAGATAGAGTCCCGAGGGTGGACTCGCAGTTTTTCGTGGGTGGAAGGTTAATATATGCTGGATTAATTTCTTTTCATTTCCCCTTAAAAGACCCTCCCCCCCTTAGAGGGCTTGAGCAGATATGAGAATAAGCAGGAGGAACCGGGGTCCTTTAAAGGCAACCTCACTACTAAATGGTACAGCAAGGGGGATAAAAGCTAGTAAGGGAATGAAATTCCGAGGCCAAGGGTTTTTTCAAAATTTTTCTTTTTTTTCTTTTTTTTTTTTTTTGGCGCGCGCGGTTACAGTGTAGCGGGGGTGGGGCGGGGAGGAAGTGCGGCGGCTACGTTGTAGCAGAAGGGCGGGCCCCTGCGGGGGCGGAGTTCGGGCGCCCCGGGCGCGTCTGGACAATGCGGCCCTGCGGGCGGGCGGGGGCGCCCCGCCGAGCCCCGCCCTTCGGGCGCAGAATTCGCGCCACGGCCCCGCCCACGCGCTTCCCTTTGTCGGCGCCTCGGCTTGCGCATGCGCCGCGGTCACGTGGACGGGTGGGGGGGTTGTTGCGGCAGCGGAGGGTGTTCCCGGGTCCTTTGTGCAAGGCTGGGAGGGGCGGTGCCCGGCGTGGGGGTGGGAGTACGTGTACCGCCCGGGTCGGCTGCCTCCATTCCCTCATCCCGCCGCCTGCGATCCTCGGCCCGACCTTAGCGCCTCACATTCCCCGGGGGCCGTCTGGGGAAGGGTGTGGCAGATAGATCCGAGTTGACGCTGGACCCTAGAACAGGGCCTGCCACAGGCGTATCGTTAAAATGGCTGGGCGTGGGGGGAAACGCATGCTTGGCTGGAATCTGAGTTATTGCGGGCCCGTTTCTCTCCCCCGCAGTTCTGGGAGGTGATCAGTGATGAACATGGCATTGACCCCACCGGCACCTACCACGGGGACAGCGACCTGCAGCTGGACCGCATCTCCGTGTACTATAATGAAGCCACAGGTGAGGGCAGGTGCCGGAAGTACGGGCCCTATTTCGTCTTAGCTGCAGCCTCATCTCTGGGGAGTAGTTCTTACTCCCTTTGAATGAATTCATCCTTTCCCTTTGGAGCCATGATTTCCCACCGAGCCCCAAAATCTAGCTCTGCTGCCACCTGGTGGCAGCGCCTGGAATCAGAGTTCCTTGTCCCTGTCTGTCCCACATTTACCTCACCTTGTCCAATTTTCGCTCCTTTCCTGTAGGTGGCAAATATGTCCCTCGTGCTATCTTGGTGGATCTAGAACCTGGGACCATGGACTCTGTTCGCTCAGGTCCTTTTGGCCAGATTTTCAGACCAGACAACTTTGTTTTTGGTGAGTTACACAGAAATTCATGGATATCTTAATTGGAATTTATTTGGGTGCAAGAGTTAGGAGATTGTTGATTTGACATCTTATACAAGGCTGTGCAATCAGTAGAGGGTGGAATTGGAGTGACTGCTTTAGTGCTGAAGGGTAGAAATGTGGTTACGCATCTTCCGAAATTTACTAATCAAGCTTACTTCCTGACCCTATTCTAGGTCAGTCTGGGGCAGGCAACAACTGGGCCAAGGGCCACTATACAGAGGGGGCCGAACTGGTGGACTCGGTCCTGGATGTTGTACGTAAGGAGGCAGAGAGCTGTGACTGCCTGCAGGGCTTCCAGCTGACACACTCGCTGGGCGGGGGCACTGGTTCTGGAATGGGCACCTTGCTCATCAGCAAGATCCGAGAAGAGTATCCCGACCGCATCATGAACACCTTCAGTGTGGTGCCTTCACCCAAAGTGTCCGACACCGTGGTTGAGCCCTATAATGCTACCCTCTCCGTCCATCAGTTAGTAGAGAATACTGATGAGACCTACTGCATTGACAACGAGGCCCTTTATGACATCTGCTTCCGCACCCTCAAGCTGACCACACCAACCTATGGGGACCTGAACCACCTCGTCTCAGCAACCATGAGTGGTGTCACCACCTGCCTCCGCTTCCCTGGTCAGCTCAATGCTGACCTTCGCAAGCTGGCAGTCAACATGGTGCCCTTCCCACGTCTCCACTTCTTCATGCCTGGCTTTGCGCCCCTGACCAGCCGTGGAAGCCAGCAGTACCGGGCCCTCACTGTGCCTGAACTCACCCAGCAAGTCTTCGATGCCAAGAACATGATGGCTGCCTGTGACCCCCGCCATGGCCGCTACCTGACCGTGGCTGCTGTCTTCCGTGGGCGGATGTCCATGAAGGAGGTAGATGAGCAAATGCTTAATGTGCAGAACAAGAATAGCAGCTACTTCGTGGAATGGATCCCCAACAACGTCAAGACCGCCGTGTGCGACATCCCACCCCGTGGCCTCAAGATGGCAGTCACCTTCATTGGCAACAGCACAGCCATCCAGGAGCTCTTCAAGCGCATCTCAGAGCAGTTCACGGCCATGTTCCGGCGCAAGGCCTTCCTGCACTGGTACACGGGCGAGGGCATGGACGAGATGGAGTTCACCGAGGCCGAGAGCAACATGAACGACCTGGTCTCCGAGTACCAGCAGTACCAGGATGCCACCGCGGAGGAGGAGGAAGATTTTGGTGAGGAGGCTGAAGAGGAGGCCTAAGGCAGGCAGCGCCTCGTCACCTAGGGCTTCTCAGTTCCCTCAGCCTTCTTCAACTGCCCCTTTTCTCTCTCAGATTTTGCTTTTTCTGCCTCTACTTTTTTCTTTTTTGGGGGGTTCTGAAACAGTGCCTGGCACATAAAAGGCGCTCAATAAATATTTGTTGTTTGTTGAATGTCTCCTCTCTCTTTCCACTCTGGGAAACCTAGATACCTGCCATTCTGGGTAACCCTGTATTTCCTTCTAGTGCCCACTCTCATCTGTCCAATTAATATTTTCCTCTAGTTTCAAGATAATTCTCCCAGAAGCTGGGTCTCTTCTGGATTCCATGTAGAACAATGCTAAGTTGGCCACTATCCTAAGCCCATGTGGTAGCCTCAGGGAAGGGAAACCAGGCTGCCTTGATGGCTGTGGGGGATGGTCTGGGCTATTGAAATGCTAATTTCCAGGTTTTTTCCTGCTCCTCTTTAAGTGTTGGGAGAGGTGTAAACAGTATTATCTCCATTTTCAGTTCCCCTTTATGCTCTATTCCAAGCTGTTTCCTTTGCAGGAATCTGCTCCACTGTCAGGTGGGATTCAACCCACTCCCACTTTACCTCCCTCCCACACTGGGTTCCTTTAACCGTGGTTGGAGAACCGGGGATGAGGAGGAAGAGACCAGCTTGGTCCCTAGGTCCTTCTTATCCCCATCTTTTTCTTACCCAGAGAAAGAAATACCAGCCCTGCTGTGTATGTATGTACATATGTGGAAGGGTGTGTACTGCCACCTGTGAGTTTGAGTCACTCCCCAGAGGAGAGGGGACAGGAGACCCTCCCATCTTTGGCAACATCTCATCTTTCTTGCTATTGCCTTTTCCTCCCTACTTTTGGTTTTGTCCTACTCTACACTTCAAATTTCTATTTTGTGTTGAACTTGCTGCTTTTTTTCATATTGAAAAGATGACATTGCCCCAAGAGCCAAAAATAAATGGGAATTGAAAAAAGGACATGAAGTGTGTGCTCATTTAGGGAAAGCTCACCGGTGGAGGCATGGGGTCAAGTTCAGTTACACATAGACCACTCTCCATTGATGCCAAAGCATAACCTTGATACTTATTTGAATATCTGTGTCATGCTTGAATCCCTGGTAGCCAAAGCTCCTTAATTGCCACTAGTACCAGGCTTCATAACTGGGGTAGACATAGGCTCAGATGGACCATCTGGGGGTAAAAAAAGGGAAGTGAGACAAAAACATGTCCAGTGGTGCATAAGTGGTTTCTAGACCAGCAGCTTCAGGTACCTATAGGAATGTAAGTTCCCAGGCCTGCCAGATGTGCTTCACCAGGAATAGGTTGGACCCCAGCACTGTTTAGGAGCACACTAGGGAATTCCATGAATGCAGGGTTGAAAGTTACTGTTGGACCATTTCTAACAGCAGGTCGCAGGCCCCTCTAGATTATAGGTGTGTCGATGTTTTTCTGTAGTCCTGTGGGTTTTGTCAGCCTAAGCAAAGCTAGTGGGGGATGGTACTTCCTGGACCCATTCGAACTGAATAGCTCCATCCAATAGATCCTGCTTAAAAGTACACTGCGAAGTTAAGAGTCAATATCCCTTGGCCATATTTCCAGTAATTGTAGGGAAGAATGCAATTCTCAACATTCCTTCCATTTCAGCATGCTTTCCTGACTAGAACCAACTTTGGGGAGGAGTTATTTTCAACTCGGTGCAGTGTACAGCAACCCAACCTTTCTAAAAAGCCTATTGAAGGCAAGGGAGCAAGCTACATTTAGTGTTCAGTTTGAGTTCTGCTTTATTAAATTAATTTTTTTTTACGTAATAGTACTTGACAGCAGTTGGACAAAGTTGAAAACCTCCAGGCCATCCATCAGTCCGGGCCAGGAGAGAATTCTAGACATCAGGCTCAGTCTATTTTAACTAGGAGGTTAAGTAAGTTGGGGGTGGGGGAGGGGTCAAGGCTGGTCTGGACCTCTGGGAGACTGGCAGTCTTGGCAACATGGGGTTGAGAAGGGGAATAATCCCCTCCCAGCAAGGCACAGGCTATTTGGCAAGGAGACTGGGGAAAGGAAGGTACATCCCCACTGTCAAAGGTCATGCTCAGGGAGGCCAGTTGAAGCGCATGCAATACGAGGACCATTCAGGCAACTTGAACGTGAGGTTAGGTGCTGAAGCTTGAGCTGTTCAGGCTGTTCGCAAAGGCTTGTGGTTTACCTGGCAAAAAGACAACAGCGTATGACCCTCGGAGCTACCCAGGTCCCCTGCTCTCCCAGCCCTGTTTGGACAAGGGCTAGCAGGGAGCACAGGAGTCATCTAGTTTCTGGCACCCTATCTCACTCCCTTTGACCAAGCAGTCATTAGGGTCAATAACAGCAATCACTGGAAGGGGTGGAGGGGCCAGGGCCCTACTGGCAACCAATCTTCCTCCAGGAGGACCCAAGGAACCTGGCTCAAAAGTTACTGATATGGCCCAATGCCTTTATCTATATATGCATTTTTTACTAACCACTGTCAGTACTAAGTGCCAGGCACTCTTCTAAACACTTTACTAAGGTTCAGTCATTTAATCCCTGTACCCATTCAACGGGATACTTAACTACAAACCCGATTTTAAGATGAGAAAATAGGGTCACAGAAGCTGCTAACTTGTCTGAGGTCACATGCATGGAGGCCAAGATTCATACCAGAACAATCTGGTTCTAGACCCTGATCTCTGACCTCTGCTGTAGTAAACAGGCACCAAAAAAGGCAATGACAGGGCTTGGAATTGTCAACAAGTTCCAACTGGCTTCTTGTGCGAGTGTGACCAGGAGCACAGGCTCCAGTCAGCGGTGGGTCTGAAGCCTGGCTGCCCAGCTATGTGGCATGGGGGAAGTGAGTTTCTTTGCAAAATAGTCTACCCCAAGGGTAGTTTGATTTAAAAAAATTTCTTTTAGCCATCTGTGTAGAAGCTTAACACTGTGGCACACAGAAAGCATCTCATCCATCTCGGAGGCCTGTGGGCTCCCTGGGCACAGGTCCAGGCTAGGCCTGCTGTCTCCGGGCCACAGGGATGCGAAACTGCTCACAGTGCCACCCTCACGAGCCTCACCTGGGAGATGCTGATGCCCGTGAGTCTCTCCACACTCTCCGGGAGGCGGGTCAGGATGTCCAGCACTTCCCCAGTCACTTTGGCTGCTCCCACGGTCCCATTTCCACTGGACACCAGTGTAATCTTATTGGCTGAGGTCAAGGGACCACTGATCTCCTCGGCCACCTGGAGGTGAGAGGCCCACTCAGCGCCTTGGATCTGGCCACACCCTCCGCAAAGGCCTTCCCCAGGGTTTTGAGGCCATTGTCCTGTTGGTCGGTCATTCCCCCTCATTTTGGTCACTGGTTTAGAATTCCCACCCCTAAAGTATGGTCCCAAGTTTGGCTCTCCCGAAGCACCTCACTGTCCCTGTGCCTCACCCCCTGGTTCTGGCCCTCCTCTCCTGGTGCCCCCACACCCCCAGACCTGGGGCAGCTTCTCCAGCAGCATATCCAGCTGAGCGGCCTCCTGGTACAGCTGGAACGCTTCTGCCTTCTTGGCCATCTGCTCCGCCTCCGCCCGGGCTCTTGCCCCTATGGCAAAGGCCTCTGCCTCCCCACGCATCTGGGGAGGGTACGAGATACTTACGGTACTGATGACAGCAGATAAGGGCCAGAAACCCCAGTGCAAGCAGAAACAGCCCTCCTTCAATAAGCTAGCGGGAGCCCCCTCCAAACTCACCCGCACAGACTCGGCTTCTGCCTCTGCCTGCATAATCAGCTGGGACCTGAGCAAAAGAGAAAAGTGGAGGGAGGACTGTGGAGGGAGGGCTGAGGAGGGGGTGCTGCTCCCGGGAGAGAGAGGCCCCGCGCTGGGGTGCAGTAGCGTCCCATAAGAATCCAGGCAGTGAAGCCTCAGCTCTTTATCTGGTGAAAGATAAAGGGCACTTGGTGAAAGGCCAGAGGGGAGCTGGAAGGCAGCCTTACTTCTCCGCCTCCGCTAGGCGCTCCAGCTTATAGCGCTCAGCTTCCGCCGGCTTCCGAACTCGGGCCTCCAGCTCCTTCTCCCTGCGCGCGATCTCCTGCTCCTGCACCGCCACCTGCTGGGCCCGCTCCACCACCTGCACCTGGACCCGCTGCTCCTCGATCTGCTGCTTCGTCTTGGCCACCTGGGGAGAGGGAACGCTCAGAGTTGGAGCTGATGAGCAAGCACCCTGGAACCAGGCAGCAGCCGGGCCCAGGGCGCCAGAGTAGGGTATACCAATAGAACAGGCACAAGAAATGAAATGGGGAGGAGGAGGTGAGGGCGCTGAGGTGGAGGAGTCCAATGGAGCCCATCTTCCCAGCACATATGTCAGGCATGGTCTAGATCCTCCTCAGAGCCCGCATCCATGTTAATCCCAGGGAGACTTAGCATCTTCTGGGTAGGGCTGGGACCCAGCTCCTATTCTTACTCAAGCCAGGTGCAGTTTCTCCACCCAAGTTTGGCCAGCACATCTCCCTCAAGAGAATGGCACTCAGGGCCTCCCTGGTGGTACAAGGGTTTAAATCTCAGCCTATGAAGTTATCTGCAGCCACTGCAGCTGGAGTTTGATCCCCAGCCAGGGAGCTTCCCACATGGCGCAGCAGACCTCTCTGTCTTGCCTACTGCTCCCCTCAGCAGTGTATTTCTTTTTTTTTTTTTTTAATACTTATTTACTTATGCATACAAGCTGGGGTACAGGCCAGATGAGTGGGGTGGCAAGAGGGTTCACCAGAGACAAGAGTGAGGAGCAGAACAGGCAGATCGACGGAAACACGCTGCTGAGGAGAGCAGTGGGTGAGGCAGGAGAGGTCTGCCGATCCATGTGGGAATCTCCCTGGCCGGGTGTTGAACTAGTGTCGCTGCTGCTGACAGCTCCACAGCGAAGCGCTTAACCGCTGTGCCACTAGGGAGGCCCAGCAGTGTATTTCAATCTGTCTGTTCTGCCCCCCACTCTGTCACTGGTGAATCCTTTCACCCCCTCACCCCCCACACCTCTGGCCTACACCCCAGCTCTTGTATGCATAAATAAATGAATCTTAAAAAAAAAAAAAAGAGTATGGCACCCAGCAGCTTCTGGCACATGCAATCCTCTTCCAGCTCTCGACTTGCTCGAATTCACTTCTACATGCCCTGGTTCCCAGGACACAAGCCACAGGCATTGCAGCCCCAGGGACTGCTGTTCCCTTCTCCTGACTTTCCTCTCCTGGGGTTGGGGATGTGTAACTTTCATTTTTTATCATAGCACAACTTGAAAAGAAAAAAGTAAACAACCTCTTTCCTCCAACCTAGTTCCCTTTCCCAGAAACGATCACTGTGACCACCTTCTCATGTGTCTGTCCGGGGCTACCCTAAGCATCTACAAGAAAAGGTATATACAGGAGTCCCTTCATTTAGGCAGGCGTCATTTCTAATTCCCTGCAGGAAGAATACAATTATCAGAAAGCTCTTGCTAAGATGCCGGCGAGGAGAGGTTCTAGGAGGATATGCCTTTCTTGTCTCTTTGCTTTGGCTCAGCCACACACTGCCATGCCCGTGGGTCTTATCAGCACCAGAGAGGGTGACCCTGCCCAACTGGCTCCAGCTGCTCACTCGAGAGGAAGGTGCTATAGATGTGACACTGTGCTGTCTTTGACACTGAAATTTTGAACCAGTTTCCAACTGGACTAGTAGCTCTCTACCCCAGTTTGCAGGGTGACCGCTCCTTGCTGGCGTCTATCAGCTCTCTCTTTTCTTGAGACCCATCTTTGAAACCCAAACTCTAGGTTAGTCTTCAGAGAAGTCTAAGAAAAACTATGTGGGAAATAACATTTTCTGAGATTTTACCTCTCTGAGATCTTTATTCTGCCTTTTTATTTGATGACACTTAGGTTGAGGATCATTTACTACATTCGAATTAATTTTCCAGCAGAATTTTGAAGGCACTGCTCAATGGTCTTCTAGTTTCTTGAGAAATCTGGTCATTTTGATGCCTGACCCTTTGTTGCCAGATGATTTTTCTCTGTGGAAGCTTTCAGATCTTTTTTTTGCCCTCAAAGAAATTTTGTGTTATGAAATTTTGGTGATATTTCAAGGTAGATGTTTTTTAATCATTGTGTTGGGCACTTGGTGGGGGGGTCACCTTCAGAACAGATAAACATTTTTACATTTTTTAGTGACTTCTTCCCATTCTCTTTGCTCTGCTGGATCTCCTGGAAAGGCCTCTAATCTCTTATATTTTCTAATTTTTTCCATCTGTTTGGTTCTGTTTTCTGGGAAATGTTTTAGTGATCGTTTTTCTTTCTGCCATCTTATTAATTTACAAGAGTTCTTTTTTTCCTGTACTATGTCCTGATTTCCTGTATGTGAATTCTTTTTATCTCACTAGGAGTATTACTTTTTTGAAAGCTTTTTTATCTTTGAATAGTAGGTATCCTTTGAATTACTTAGCTCTGCTTGTGGTTTTGGTCTTTGTCTCCATGTTGCAGGATTCCCTCTTCTATCAGGTAATTCTGGGTTGTCTGCTTAGTCAAGAAGGTATAAAATGCTCAAAGGAAGCTCAGCTGACCTTGAGCTTCACGCAAGAGTGGTCTGGGTAGGAACCCCTGATCCTGAATCTCCCAGTCTTTTGGATGGGACATGTTCCCCAGAGCTACCTTCTGATGGCTTCTTTGGAAGGTGGACGTTCTGGGTGCTGAGTGGGTGAGGGGGTTCGGGAAGGCCATCAGCATTTGGTAGGCATGCAGTCATTCACGACTCTGTAAAGTTTCAGGGGTTCACCCATGCCGACTGGCCCTAGGTCACATCTTCTGGCTTACTCATCAGATAATAAACCTCCAGAAGCCCATTACCCAGAGCAGGGAGCAAGAAAGGGGTGTGATGGAGAAATCACTTTTCACCTGTTTCTCTTTATTTCAGCAGTCTTCATCACAGTGCCAGAGACCCCTAGTGCTGCTAGCTCTGAGTCGCACATCATTCCATTCCTTCCCCCTCTGCAATTTTGGGTTCAGCTGTCTCAGATTTTCTTAGTCAACTGCTATGGCTTTCCAGTTTCCAAAAAATATAATGCTGTTCCTTCTGTTCCTATTCTCATCATCTTTCCCCCCACTCAATTACTTTGTAGGTGTAATGAGGTTTTAGGTTCCCCAATAGCTTTCCACTTGCTTTGAATTTTCCTCTAAGTCCCCATCATGACCACTCAAACCCTAGGTGCCCTGCCCTGTCGCCTCCTCACAGCACACCAGCCACACCAGACCAGAAACCTCTTTTCTGTTCCTGGGACATGCCAAGCTCCTTCCTATCTCAGGGCCTTTATACCTGCTGCCTTGGAACTAGCCACATGTGGCTATTTAAATTAATTAAAATCAAATGAAACTGAAAACTCAGTTCCTCAGTCACAACAGCCACATTTCAAGTGCTCAACATCACAGCACAGCCGGTCACGCACCACATGCGCATCTTTCTGATCTTCAGTTTTATCTCCTATATCACCTCCTCACAGCAGCTTTCTATGACAACCCACTGAACTGAGAGGGTACTTCCCCACTGTTTTTCACATCACCCTGTTTGTTTCCTTCATAGCACTGAAACATAACAATTAGCACCTATAAAAGTTATTTACTTGCATTAGCTGTTACATGGGTCACCATGTAAGTGCTACTAGAATAGGAATCTTTTGTCTCATTCACATTTATATCCTCCCCTCCAAAAGTGTCTGGTGCAGGGTAGGCACTGAATAAGTCTTTGGTAAATGAATCCTTATTTCCCAACTACCTAGCAGAGTCTGGCACAATATGAGGGACTGATCAAAGTGGACCAGAGTCCAGAGAAGTCCAGTCCTTCAATATGCAGACCAGAAAAGCCACGTGTGGAAGGTCAAGCACCTTACCCGAGTCCCGCCCACAGTATTCACGCTTCTCAACTCTGAAGTGCACGTGATCACCTAAGGATCTTGTTAAGATGCAGATTCTGATTCAATTAAATCAGCTGGAGCCTGAGATTCTGTATTTCTAGCGAACTCCCTGGTGATGCGGCTGCTGCTGGGAGGCGGACCACACCCTGAGTGGCAGAGCAACAGCCACACTCTGTTACCTGTCAAGACAGCAGGACTTCAACATCAAAACTGAAGATGTCTGCACCTCATGTTTTCAGCTTGAATAACTCTTGACAAAAATGAATTTCAAAATATTGCTATCCTTTGGGTAAAGTCTCATAGTACAGCTGATTCTCATTATTTGTGCTAGTTCTGTTCTGTAACAGTTGTGAACAGTGACTTAGCAACTTATTTGTTTCCTGGGGGAAATACACGGTCAGTTTCTGTGAGCTTCTGGCCACAACATGTTCACCAACAGAACAATCTGTAACCTTATTTTATGTGTTTCTGTTTATACACCCAATGTAATATATAGTGCTGACTCGATGGCACTGAACTCATAACTAGGAGCACTGTTTAAGTCATGACTGAGAGAGCTTAGCTAACACACACACTCCACAAGGCATATCGCACCCACCTAGGAACACCAGACAGCATTTTAGTACTATGCTTGGGAGTTAAACAGTGAACTCATTCCAAAAAAAAAAAGCATGCAAATAAAAACTATGTGGCAATTAAATATGAAACTGACATTGTTTTCGGAGGGAGGGCTGAAACAAGAAGACATCTTTTTCACCTCAACTGGAAACTCTATCAGGTAACTCATTTTTTTCCTACTCTGTGCTTGACTGCAGATATCTCAAAAAGGCCCACTGATCTAAGAGTTACCAGTAAGTTTTAGCAAGTGGGAAATTCTCAAATAGACACACCCCCTGTCCCCCCCACCCCCAAAGGCTGCTCATGTCTCACTTTCCAAGGTCGGATGCCCAAGTCCATGTTTTTCTTCCTCAGACCTTCTTGGATCACTCAGGCTTCTGCTAGCCCGCATAGTGCCCTATGCAAATTAGAAAAAGGCGCCCCCTTTCCCTGGGTAGACCAGAGACCCATGCCAGGATGCCCAGTCTGGCAAATGGAACATGAGCTGTATCTTTGGTTCCATTTGGTTCACCCCCATCTGGGTGCCCTGTAAAACCTGTCCCCAAACACATGATCAGTCCTATTGATCATATCCCTTCTCAGCCCTTTCTTTGACTTCAGGGGGAACGTTTAGGTCTTCAAATCTCTTTTAGAGGAGTTGGGTAAAAAATGAAGAGCCAGAATAAAGGGGATCAGAGTTAGGCCATAAGAAAGAGTGGTGGCCTGAGATGTAGGGTCCTAGATGGATGGAGGGAGGGCAAAGTCTAGCCTGGCCATCGGCTCAGTGGGGGGGCTCTGACCTGAAGCTGATAGGCCAGGTCTGCCTGTGCTCGGCGGGTGTTGACCTCAATGTCATACGCAGCCTTCTTCAGCTCGTAGTCCCTCTGCGCCTTGGCCATCTCGATCTCACTCAGGTACTGTGCAGACACCTTTTCCTGCTTGGCTTTGGCTTCCTGTCCAAGTAGAGGCCAGGTCAGGTCAGAGTAGGAAGGCTGCAGGAGAGCCTGCTCCCCACAGGTTCCCTAACCTTGGCCTCATCTATTTCCTCTGACATCCCAGCTCCACTGGCCCCCACTCAATTAAGCCCCTTTTGTTCCCTCTCCCACAGGTACCCCATGATGTCCAAGTGACCCCCTGTCGCTCTCACACGGATCCCAGCATCTCTCTTGGCCTCTGCTTCCCCAATCCGAGCATCCTTTTGGACTTGAGCTGTTCGAGCTTTTCCCAAGGAGTGCAAGTAGTCCTGCGGGAGAGAAGCAGAAGTCAGAGTCCTCGAGGGGGTGGGTGCAGTTAAAGAGATGGGAGCAGGGAAGCAGAGAAAGGGTCATCTGCCTAGGTTTACCTGATCATCGTGAATGTCCTTCAGGGTGTAGCTAACCACGCTGATCCCCATATTGACCAGGTCCGAGGAGGCTACTTTGAAAACTTGCTCTGAGAATTTCTGCCTGTCCTTATAGATTTCCTAGGATAACAGAATGGTGGGAAGGAGGAATTTAAGCTTTGAGATCCTCTAGCTCCCACACGTTCTGTCTGTCCTCAGGTTCTCTTCATTCTGGCATCCCTTCCAGAACGTCCCCTGTTCCCCAGGCTCACCTCCACAGTCATGTGGGCCATGATAGCTCTCTGGTGGCCCTCCAGCGTCTCCAGTGCAATGTGGGCAATCTCAGCCTCTGTCTTCCCCAGGAACATCTGGCAGGCAGCCGCCAGCATCTCCTTGTTTTGCCCCTGGATTTTCACCTGTAGCCAGAGTAGGACAGGGAGATGTGGCTGGAGGTCTCAGGAAGCCAGAGAAGAAAAAGAGAAGGAAGGAGACATCGGTGTCTTGGTGGGGAGGGAGGTCCCTGGGGAAAGGTGAGAATAAGAGAGAAATTTCTCTGCAGAGGTTGGGAAGGCCGTGGTCAGAAGGTTCTTAATGTCTGGGAAGAGAGAAGGTGATGGGGGCGTGGACTTCATGGGACAGGCTCTGAAAGCCTCACCTGGGCAATGCCAGTGACTGAGATGGGGACCCCGTGGCGAGTGTAAACCTTTTCACTCTTGACATTGAGGGTCAGTGTGTTGAGAGAGATCCTAGAGGAAAAAGAAGGGGTTGGATAGTGAGGAGAGAGAAAAGGGGGGATTCCTTTCCATGGTTCTCTTCCTACCCACCTCTGGATTTGCTGGATGCAGGGCAGGACAAAAACACGACCTCCAGCCACCATGACCGGGGGGCTCCGGCAGAAGCCTGCAAGGTGAGGGGCAGTGAGCTGCGATGGCCAAGGGAGAGCTGGACTGTGGGGAGCTGGAGAAGGGGAGTGGGTTGGAGAGCAATCCTGAGGAAATCTGGGAGCTAGAAGGAAGGCACTCTGGGTCTTGAAAGGGTAGCTGCTAGAAATCACAAGTGGGTGGCTCGCTGCCATGGGGGCGGGGCAAAAGACAGCGCTGGGAACTAGGTAGAGGAGGAGGAAGGGACAGACTGGAGGGGTGTGGGGGTTCTGCGGCTAAGAGAACAGTACTTACCCGAGACCACCATAGCCTCATTTGGGCCACAGGTGAAAAACATGGCTCAGCTAGGAGCTGGAGGAGAGGGAGAGAAAGCGTTTGTGGAAGAGGAAGGGGCGCTGTGGAGCCCACAGGAGAGAATCCTTTCTCTTTCCCGTCAGTCCCGCCCAGTCTGCGGACACCAAGGCCCAGCGCCTTCCGCACCCACACGTGCGCTTAGGCTTTTCCAGGTGCAATAACGCAGATCCCCAGCGACTCCCGGCTTTCATGCAGGACGGCTTTACCCTTATCTGATAGAGGTCTCTTGAGTCTCGAGACACCCAGACCTTGCGCAACCCTTCCTGCTTCTCCGCAGCCTGATTCTGCTCCCCTCGGCAACCTACCTTCCGGGACGCAGAAGGACAGGGTCTTGGGAACAGGGGGACGCGCAGGGGAGTGGGGAGCCCAGCAGGGGCCACTCGCGCACCGCCTTCCTGGAAGCTGGGCAGCACCCGCACCCGCGCCCGCCACTCGACCGCACCCTGTTGCGGCGATCGACGCGACCCCGCCCCCCGCGGCGGACCAATCCCGCCCCCTCGACCCGCCTCTTTCCCGGCAGGCCCCGCTCGGGTCCGCAGCCCGCCAGGCCCTGGGTGCTGCTTAGCGGTCCGCGGGTGGGGGCCCGCTTTGTGCTGCTCCCCTTCCTCCTCCCCCTCCCCCGCCGCCCTTGCTGAGCGGGAGCCCCGCCCAGGCCGCTCCACGCTCCGCCCCGGGGCACGGGACGCGACCTCCGTGGGTCCGGCACCTCCGGGGAAGGGAGATTGCTTCATTTCGGTTTGGCACAGCGATTACTAACTGGGAAAACCGCAGACTAGGCAGTCAACGACTGCATCCGGTCACCGGATGCCGGGTTCCGTGACTGGGGTTCGGGGGCCTAGCTGGGAACCTGGCCGCGGTCCCGCCTGCCTGTTCTTGGGGGGTGAAAGTAGGGGAGTGGGGAATCGCCGCTCGCAAAGATACACTCAAATGATTGTTGGAAGTAAGTCGGGTTTATTCGTGTTCACAGAACATACCGGGCGACCCTACAGCCGCCCCTAGACAGCCCACCAATCCTTGACTCCGTAGCCACTGCTTGGGGGCAACTTCGAGGAACTCGAAGGCCAAAGATCTTATTCTTAAAGTTGTCGAAGTCTCAGTAGATCCGCGGAGTTGAGATGCTGGAGGACCGAGAGTGTCACCCCTTAAACTTATGACCCGCCACCGACCCTGACTTCCCAGGCAGGGCGCCCCCTGGGACCCGGGTCCCCCTTCCAATCTCCCTCATTTCTAGGCGCTCTCCCTCCACCTAGCCCACAAAGCTCAATAAATAACAAGCGATCCGCGGCATTGAGAGGAGCACATCTCGCACCATTACATAAGTTAAAATAAATATTACATACACCCCTCCATCAACTAAGGGGTATACATAAATACATTTAAATATTAATTAGGAGCAATGAGAAATAAGTTAAAGCCGCCTTCCTTCCCCACCGGCTCAGCTCGGGCGTCGGTGCCCGTCTCCCCGGACGCCCCCGGCGTCTTCCCTGTAGTGTTCTGAATGTGAGTTGCCTCGGGAGTCCCATTTTGGGATACGCTCTCGCGCACCAGGTACGCCTGGTGTTTCTTTGTTTCAGATTCTTCTTGGGGAGTGTGAGGAGTTACGGTTAGAAGGCGGCCGGGTGTTGCTGGAGAAAAGTGCTGAGGTCCAGAGAGTAGTCCGAGGGCTCCGAGGTCAGATTGAGCGGCTCAAAGACCGGGGGCGCTTGGGTGGGCGCTGGGGTGGGCGCTGGGGTCGCGGCGCTGGGGTTGTCTTCCCCGGCCAGAGGCGCTGGCACACCTTCTTCAGCCATCAGGATTTGGCAGAAGATGATGGTAAGCAGGATAAAGAGGAGCCTTTTGGCGGGGTTCGGGTCCTCGGCAGGCAGCTGGCGCCGCACCTGAGGGGAGACAACAAAGGAAACGGGTCAGCTCGAGGCCCCGGAGTCACTCATTCTCCGCACCCTTCCTCACGGCTGCCCACTTTGGCAACACTCACCACTCTTGGGTAGAGGACCCTACGGCTGCGCTTCCGGTGCCCGCGAGAGATGCTGGGGCGCGCGCCTGGGGCCATCGCCGGCTCCGGGAGAGGGTCGAACGTGAAGATCTCCGGACCTGAGCCCCTCCGGGATCCCGGGCTGTTGGAGGGGACGGGAGTCGGGGCCTGCAGGACAGTCATGGTTGGGAGGGAGCTTCGAGAGTGACACATCGTGCGCTGAGCAGAGAGGAAGGTCAAGCAGAACTGGGAGCTGAGCTGAGCTGAGCTATTTATGCGCGTGGAAAATTGGGCGGCCCCTTCTCAGCTCCACCCACGACCAACCGGGAGCGGTTGGCCAGAGCCGGCTGGAAATTCCAGATGAAGCAAAGGGAGGGCATGGAGAATTGGCCTAGGTCACTCTAGGCACCTCAAACTAGGTTTGTATTGTGAGGGTATTGTGAGCTGTGAGTGGTGCTGGCACTTTTTGAGACAGGTGGCAGCTTGAGAGGGCACAGTCAGTTTAAGGGAGACTTCAGCCATAGCCCACATGCTGGGGTGGTGGGCCTTACATAAGGAGGCCTGCTGGCCCTGCTACAATAAGAACCCCTCAAAGTCTGGGAACCACAGTTACACTCACATCTACACATTTGTAGGTACACATAGAAAACACACCCAAAGTGGGAAGTGTTACAGAAGTAGCCAACAGAAATGAAAACACTAGTGCACACAGACACAACCCTGTCTGCATTAGCACACAGGGAAACACATGCACATGTGCCAGTATACCATGAGTGCTTGCGCACACACACAGACACACACACACACACACACACACACACACACACAGCACAATGGTGCAAAGACTGCACAGGGACAGTGTAGCCAAGCTACCTGCTTAGATATGTGCAGAAATCTTCACACAAGCCTGGTGCAGAGGACCACAAAACACAAAGGCAGGAGGTTGATAGCCACCTGGATTTGTTCCCTGTTTTATAGATCAAATTGCAAAATTTATGTGAAGAACATTTAAAACTGTGACACATGATGTGAATATTTTGGAATGGAATTAACTTAAGACAGAATTGGCACATTTGATCCCTGCTTGATGGCAGCTGCTCTTGGACACAGGATTTAACATCTTTGGAGCATTCGCTGGTGCAAGCACCCTGTTTAAAGTGCTGTTGAGAGCACTGAGGTGGATTTGGTGTGTGTGCTGTTGAGTGACACAAGCTAGATCCACAAGCTAGACACACCTCAGCTTGTGGGCCTTACCCTCTGACCTGGGTAGGGGACCCTGTCTCTTTTTTTTTTTGAAAGATTTATTTTTATTTATTTATGCATATAAGAACTGGGGTGGGGGCCTCCCTGGTGGCACAATGGGTTAAGTGCAGTGTTGTGGAGCTGTCAGCAGCTGCGGCATGCGTTCGATGCCCGGCCAGGGATAGTCCAACATGGCGCAGCAGACCTCTCCTGCCTCACCTGCTGCTCCCCTCAGCAGTGTATTTCAGTGGATCTGCCTGTTCTGCTCCCCAGTCTGTCTCTGGTGAACCCTCTCACCGCCCCACATCTCTGGCCTGCACTCTGGCTTGTATACATAAATAAATAAATCTTAAAAAAAAAGAACTGGGGTGTAAGCTAGAGATGTGGGGGTGGTATGTGTGTGTGAAAGAATTCACCAGACACATAGTGGGGAGCAGAACAGGCAGATCGACTAAAATATACTGCTGAGGGGAGCAGCAGGCCAGACAGGTCTGCTGTGCCATGTGGGTCAGCTCCCTGGCCAGGGATCAATCTCATGTCACGGTTGCTGGCAATAGCTTGATGGCACTGAGATTTAACCCCTGCACCACCAGGGAGGTCCTAAATAAAATAAATCTTTTTTAAAAAAAGACTAGGTGTTAAAGAGGATCCAAAAGAGCTAGTGATCCCAACAATCAGATGAGTGTCACAGAAGAGTGGTATTTGAGGTGACCTTGAGCAGTGGGTGCGATACCACAGAATCAGATGTGGAAGATGACTATGAGAAAGAGAATGGAGCCACAAAGGCCTTGAGCTGGAAAAGTACAGGATATATTTGGGGAATCACAAGAAAAACAATTTCACAGTAGTTTCCCGTAAAGGAGCGGTGGGAAGTAACAATGGCTGGAAGGGGGAGTCACTCACAGTGGGGAGCACCTAACCAAACCCGTGAGGCTGGGCTTGACCCTGGCCTGTGCAGCTTGAGGGGCGTGAGATGCTGTAAAGGGAGGGCAGTTCAAGCTGGGAACTGAGTGGGACGCAGTGTGTGTCCTGGACGGGGAGATGCTGAGACAGGGACAGGGGCTACTAGAGAGATGCATGTAAAAGTAACGAGGTCCTGAAATGGGCTTTGGCAGAACAAAGCAAGAGGAGGGCAGCTCCAAGAAACATTCCTAGCATCAAATCACCAAAATGTAGCAGTGAGATGGAGATTGTGAGAGTCAGCAGGCATGGAGGGGGGTAGGGGGAGCTGACGGCAAGGCATGAAGGGATCAAAGCTGATTCCGGGATCTTGAAATCATCTGGCCCAGATCTCTACACCAGATTGTTAGGCCTGGTTTGCATGGCAAGTGCACATATGACCTCTCTCCCCAGAGAGCAGCCAGCACAGGGCCTTGCTGTGGCTATTGTTAATGAGTGAAAGAGGAAAATGTAGAACAAGAATTGCACATAGAGCATTCCCACATTGGCTGGATCACTCCAAGCTTTTGAAATACACTTTTTTTAACCCTCATGTACAAATTTACAACATCTTAAGAAAAACTGGACAATTCTTACACAAGGAGGATCTAAGGGTATTTCTCAACCCAGGATGAGTAGGGTTGCAGATGGGGCTAGAAATAGATACATTGTTGTTTATACAGTTGCTTCCGGAGCCCACACTTAACTTTTTTTTTACAGTCACTACTCCTGTCTAAACTGGGACCCCTTCAGCATTACATCTTCTTGCTGACATAAAACACACCTCCTCCACAAACACACCTTTCCCACACCTGCCTTTCACGCCTGCCATCACCCGAAGGTCTGCACTCATGCACAGGGAGCCTGCAGACTATCTATGCCCTTATGCCAAGGCAACGTGTAGCCTACACACAGATTAACGTAAATACATGACTGCTTGCTTGTGTGATGGGACCACGCGCTCACGCGGACAGAAGCCGGGGGTGGGGAGATAGTGATGATGGAATAAAACTGCTTGGTGGGGGACGGGGGAGGCATCCAAGGTCAGGAATGATTAGCTTGTTTATAATGGAAAATTTCTCCAGGGCAGGGGAGGGGGAATGAAGAGGGGGAATGTCAGGATCTTGTTTTACCACTACCTCCCACATCTGGAATCTGGGCCTCCAGCTGGGCCTAGTTATCCTCACTGTCCTTCTGGCAGAAAAAGACCTTTCTTTGTGGCAAGTCCAGAGCGGGACAAAAAGAATCTGGACTGCTGATCATTTCTTGTCAACCAACACCCCACCTGCTGCCCCCCAAGTCCCCTCTGACTCCCTCCACCTCTACTCCTGCCATTCTCAGAAACCTGGGGCTCTTCCCCACACCCTCTCCACCACAAGGAAGCTAGGGAAAAGTTGAGAGTGAATCATTAAGCCAGTAAGGGCATGTAAGGGAGGTGGGGGGCAGCTGCTGGATGGGTTAAGACCAGAAAGGGCCAGGGGCTGAGGTCTCAACTGAACTGGTTCTCACTGCCCTGATCCTGGGCAAACTCCTTAGCCCCTTTCCATTTCCAGTCCTCCCCATTTCCTGCCCATCTCCCCAAGTTCACCATGTTCCTTCATTCCCCTGGTTGACTGGTCATCTTTTTGTTTTTAGTTGAATATATTTTAGTAGCAGACTCAGAAACAGCACAGAAGACATGTTAAGACAGCACAGTATTTTAAAAACATATAGTTGCATGTCAGTGCACTGAGTTAGAAAAGTTTAGTGAGTGGATGGACTCCACTGTATGATAAAATATTACACACACCATTTAGTTGCCATCAATAAGAAATTTACTTGCTAAAAAACCTCAAATGCTGACATTGTCCAGAAAAAGTTAATAGGTTTATTTATAATTATGATAAAGTTGAACTGCTGACAATTGATCACCAAAATGTTTTGACTTGCAATTAATGCTTTATGTCCCTGCATTCACACTAAACATTCACACACAAATGAAAATGGAAAAAATGCCCATATCTGATTTCTGTTCCCTAATTTTCCACTGGCAGTCATATACTTAGGTACCTTTTGACCACATGGAAAAAAAAAAATCTAACCTTCAGAACTACCAGTAACAGGAAGAAGAGAATTTTTTTGAGAATGAAATGTTTTCCATCACAGTGGATTCTTAAGCATGTTCTGCACGTACCATGCTCTAGCTGACTGTCTTCTCGCATAATTGTTACATGTTTGGCATGGGTAGCACACAGGTCGGAGTCCAAAAGGCCAAACAGATAGGCCTCACTTACCTCCTGCAAAGCACCAATAGCTGCTCTCTGGAAGCGCAGATGTGTCTTGAAGTCCTGAGCAATTTCGTGTATCAGATGTGCCAAGAAAAGTTTGTGAAATAGAAGTTCAGTGGACTTCTGATAATATCTAATTTCACGGAGGGCGGCAGTCTGGGGCTTGTAAAATGAGGTTCCTTTACCCCTCTGGTAGAGGGCACTGTCTTCCAAGTGGCTTTTGCAGGCAGTTGCTTCCTTGGTGCTTAACCACCCATAGATTTGTGGGCAGTCTGCTTTGTAGGAGTCATAGCAGAGAGACCTCCTCACCTTCTCCTCCTTCCACGGGGCTCAGCACACTAGAAGCCACACAGGCAGCTGCTGCGAACCCAACTGTGATCTGTTATGGTGACCTCCCACTAATCTCTTTTTTAGTCCCTTCTTTATTTTCTCCAGGACGATCATCATTTTATGTGTTTGTTTACTTTTTGTTGTCTCTCCCGCTGGAATATAATGTCCAGGCGGACACAGGATCACATTTGTCCTTTCTCCTATCTCTGCGGTATCTCCAGTACTTGGCCTTTCCTCTAGTAAGGGCTTGATATACATTCCTAAATCCGTCTCCTCTGAGAAGCTAACCAACCCTCAGCGGTGTCTGTTTATACAGCCCCTTTGAGGCCCCATGTTTCCTCTTCAAAGAGGAGGCTGGATATGTGTGTGTGTGTGTGTGTGTGTGTGTGTGTGTGTGTGTGTGTGTGTGGTCTGTGCTCAGGGTGATCTGCCAGGAGTCAGGAATAGCTGAGTAGGATGATGGCAAAGCCCTGGCCCTCACCCTTTGTATGTCCCCGACATGACAGCAAGTCACGCTTTGGGCAGGAGAACTGCTCATGGCTGCTCTGACAGGCAGAAGGCAGAAGGGGCAGGGGCAGGGAGACATATTTGGAAGTGAGAGCTCCTTAGAAAGACAAGCAGGGATGGAAGGGGGAGGCTAGTGTGTCAGGGAGTGGAAACCAAAATCACTCAGCTGCACCTGGCATTTAGTAGATGCTCAGTAACTATTGACTTGAGGTGGGTTTTGGGTAGAAAGGGAACGTGGGGTAGCAAAAAGAGCAGGTTATTATGTGGTGGTTTTAGAGGAAATGGGGCTTAGTTATTTATTGATTTTGCAAAATACATTTAATGCTCTCCTTCAAACACGTGTTGCTGTTATGTTTTCTGGATGTAAATGGTGTATAGGATGAGAAAGCAGTCACAGACCCCAGTGTGCTCTTGGCTAGATTATCTAACTACGGGAAGTAGAACTGTAGAAGAGGCACGTTTAACTGGCTATAGAAGAAAGTGATTTTAGTACAATGAGGTCATCTAAGTCTGCAGGAACGGAGTGTGCCCTGCGATTTGTGTTCCTGGGGCCCCTGCTCATTCCCACACCTGCCTGTGGACTTCTGGGGCCAGGTCAGCGGGGGTGCTATGGCGTTAGCCAGTTAGCTCGGCACCTCTTAAGGTGCACTGCAGTGACGGTGGGGTGGAAGCTTTTGTGAGAACCAGCCTCTCTGCCCCGCCGGGGCCACCAACGAGTCTCTGCCCACCCCCCAGCCCCATCAGTGGAACCCAGGGGTACTGACAGTGACAGTGAGACCGCATTAAAATGGAGTTTGTTCTTTGGTCCATTGAGTAAACTGAAAAGATAAGAAAATAAAATTGATTTGGACTGTCTGGCACAAGGAAAGGCCACTCCTGTTTGCCAGCGGCAGGCCTCCCGAACCCGGGGCTGTCCTCCTCAGGGCCTGGGTCAGCTGGGTGGTCTTCCCCTCTGCACCTCCTCCTCCTGCACAGACTATGAGTGGTCAGCTCCCAGGCCCTGGCACAGCCAGGTCAGTCATGACCCAGGCCTGATGCCTTGGAGCGGCTGGACAGTCTCCACTCAGGATGCCCGGGAAGTCGGCAGGCCTTGGAGGACTGCGAGAAATGCAGGGCTGGCAGTGGAAGAGAAATTGGCATCCACTGTGGATGGGCGGCCGTGGCCAGGGTGTGGCCTCTCCAAGGAGCCGAAGCCACTCCCAGGACCCTTCTGGGCTGTGTTTGTCAGGAGACCCCATCACCATGCCATCCTCATCCTCTAGAGGAAGCAAGTTCTGGCAAGTAGGCCACAGTCCTGGGGAGCGGGGTGTAAATTCCAACCCTGCAGTTTACGAGCTATGTGTTTGAAGGGATAGGTTGCCCCACATTGGACTACTTTGGTATGTGGATTATTTTGAGTTGAAGGCATTCAAGACCCAGAAAACTCAACTGCCTGAAAGAATTTAGATAGTGGCCCTGACCCGAAAAGAAAGTTTCTACCAGAGACAACTTTTTCTTTTGAGTTAAAGTATATCAACAGACATCAGTTTGGTTTCGGGCATACAGCATAATGATTCAACATCCATTTACATTGTGAGATGACAGCGATAACTTTTATCTGACTTATCTGCACAGCAGGACAAATACCTGATTACCAAACATCTGCTCTTCTCATTGTCCTGAGATCACCTCCTCTTCCCTAAAGCCCCCAGCCTGATCCCATTCCTTAGCTCAGGGTGGGCACACACTCAATTTCCACTCTTGCATTTAAGATACAATTTTTTGTTTCTTTTTGCATCTCCCTTCCCCTCTGTCTCTGGCTCAGGCAGGTTTTGTGGATTTTTCTTTTTACAGAGAATAGAGACTTCTGCATTCCTAGTTCTTATTCAGCCAAAACAAGTAGTCTGAAACACCCTTCCCCTGGCCCCAAGTACACACATTCTAGCTGGAACAATTCTTGCCAGAGGCGTGGCAGCAGGGTGGGGGTAGTGAGTTCTTGGCAGTAAGTTAGTAATTGACCCCCAAAGACTTTCATCTTGGATTTAGGAGGGCTGAGGTCAAGACATGAAAGTTTCCCCTGACGTAAAAGGAAGGTGAGGGAGCCTGGGGCACCTAGGTAAGGTCACAGCAGGTGACATGGTCTTAGTAGAAGTAGGGAGCCCCTGCCCACAGAGGCAGCTCAGCCCTGCTCAGCCACTTCAGCCGAACCTCCCCAGGCTGCTGAGAGTGGAGAGCTGGGCAAAGGAACCCAGAAGTCTTGTTCTGGTGCCCACACTGGTTTCCTAGGATCCAGTGTTGTAGCTTCTCCCTCTGGTCTCAGCTTGCTTCTCACCAGATTGTAACTTCATGGGAGCAGAACTTTACCCATCTTGTACACGCTATTTTCAGTGCCTAGAACTGAGCCTCTCAATCAATACAGGTTACCTGCAAAGGCTGAAAACGCAGGGCTCTTTAGTTCACTAATGTGCTCTTTAGTTCACAGTTGTTTGGGAAGCAGTCTGTATCTTTCTTTTTTAAAAAATTTTTGTGTAGAAGAATGGGTATTGACCAGAGGTTTGGGTTGAGAGGGTCTACCAGAGACAGAGTGGGGAGCAGAACAGGTGGATTGACTGAAATACACTGCTAAAGGGAGCATCGGGAGAAATAGAAGAGTCTGTTGTCCCATATGTGGGTTAACTTCCTGGCCAGAGATTGGACTCAGGCCATAATAGCTTATATCTTTCTGAGGATTGCTTCCATGCCAACATGTGAAAATATGGTTGAAAGGAGCCCTCCCTGGTGGTGCAGGGGTTAAAGTCTCAGTGCTATCAAGCTATCACCAGCCACTGTGGCATGAGTTCCATCCCCGGCCAGGGAGCTTCCCACATGGCACAGCAGACCTCTCTTGTCTCACACACTGCTCCCCTCATCAGTGTATTTCAGTAGTCCTGCCTGCTCTGCTCCGCACTCTGTCTCTGGTGAGTCCTCTTACCCCTTGCACCTCAGGCCTATACTCCAGTTCTTGTATGCATAAATAAATAAAATAAGTCTTAAAAAAAAGAAAATATGATTGAGAGTTAATTCAAAGTGTCAATATCATGGGGGGCAGGGAAAGAGAAACAAAAACAGTATTTTCCCCTTTACCCCACCTTTTCAGACACCCTGTATCTACTGGATGAGTTGACTGACCTGTGATGTCAAAGGTTCAGATGAAAGGGCTTTCTAGTGGTTGTCTGTCCTCCACAATCCTATGATTCAGCAGGGTCCCTCATGTATATGTAAAAGTTAAAGTGCTTCCCTCCAACTTCCAAAGCAGCTGCCAAAGGCCCTTTCTCTGAAGGTTGGGAGGGGCCTGGGCCCCTCCCCAGAGGCCTACTGGGGTAGGAAGGGTGCTCCCCTGGCTGGCCTCCAGCTCCCAGCCCTGCAGAATGGGGATCGCGTGTTAGGAGACGGCTTGACCAGCTGCCAGGGGTGAGCCCACAGGCGGTTTTCTGGGAAGGGTAAATGCCCAGTGTGACTCAGGACCAAGTTAGGGAAAAAACAAGCTCATTCCATCTCTGGCACCCTCCCGCCTGGCCTGGTTTTAACCATGAGCTCATGAAAGAGGAAGCTGGCTGGGTTGGTAGTAGTCCTGCTTTCTCTGGTATTTTCTCTCTTTGACCTCATAGATTCCCTAGAGTGTCTGGGCTGTGTGCTGCTGTCATCCTGGCTTTGCGGGGGTCCTGGCCCTTTGGTGACACTCTCCCTTCCCAGATGATTGATGAACTTTTTCCCTGGTTGGAAATTCCACTCAGCGCAGAAGAGGATTGCTCATAAGGAGAGACTGAAATTATTGTGAGCCTTGGCTTTTGCTCTCTGCCACGGTGGTGCTCAGCCATTTGGGGTTGCTCCTGCAATCACTGTAGCTCAGGAATTACACACACAGTGCTACCTGGCAGCCAGAATTAAGGAGTCGCATGGGAGCTAGGCTTCTCCAGTGCAGGAAAGGAATAAATTACCCAGCAATGAGCTACTCCCAGGTGCAGTATCCTGATGGAGATCTACTTACTTTAGATATTCAGAACAATCCATGACCAGAAAGGTACATTTCATTTCAACAGTAATGATAACAAAGATGGATCCCAAAGAACTATCTAAACACTTTCCGTCTGACCCATCTTCTATATGTTCCCCAGAGTTTTCTTGTTAAGAGACAGACTTGACCAGGCCAGTGCCTGCGGAGTCACCTCAGTGGCGCCAGACTCTCTTGTGGGGCCTCCATTGGCCTCCCCACCAGGACCCAGGCAACTTCACAAACTTTGTCTCTCAACATCCCCATTTTCTCTCTGCATGCTGAGACAGGGTACCATGTCTGAGTTTATGTTTTTTCTCTTATGAGTCAAACTCTTACTCATCGGGCCTCTCACATGTTTCCTCTCCTTTCTCCTGGGAAATCCCCACTCCTGACTCCCTCGTGCAGAAATTGTCCATCAACTTTGTACATAAATCTCTTGAGGCATCAAATGCAGTATATTACGGTCATTTGTCTATTGCTCCTTCAGTGCCTGGAAGTGCACAGGACATGGTGATGCAGCCATTTTGCTGCCAGTGGCCTGTTGTCAAGCCCTGCAAAAAACTAAATTGTTAGCATTTAAAGCAAATTATTAAGAAATGTATAAACCTGGTATTTTGAACCCATCCCTATGGGTTGTGCTTATCCTCTCTCCAATTTCTACTCTTTCACACACAATTTGGTAATGCTTGGTGATATTACAAAAAAATATATATTGAATATAACTTACATGCAATAAAATTAATCATTTTCAGCACCAGAGTTGGATAAGTTTTGACAACTCATAGATTTGTGTCACTGCCACCAAAATCATGTTGTAGAATCTCTCTGTTGACCCCCAGATGCTTTCATGTCCCTTTGTAGTCAATATCCTATCTCAACTTCTAGCCATTAGTAACCACAGATCTGACTTCTGCTCCTGTAGTTTTGCCACTTCTGGAATGTGACATAGATGGAACTATAGTAGGCACTTTTTAGTATCTGGATTGCTGAGTATATTGTATCTGTGATCTACCTATGCCCCTGATGAAGCAGTAATTCTTTTTTTTTCTTTTGCATAGAAGAACTAAGTGTAGACCAGAGGTGTGGGGGGTTAGAGGATTCACTAGAGACAGAGTGGGGAACAGAACAGGCCTATTTACTGAAATACACTGCTGAGGGGAGCAGCAGGCCAGACAGGAAAGGTCTGCTGTGCCATAAGTGGGTCAGCAACCTGGCTGGGGATCAAACTCAGGCCATATTGGTGATAGCATTGAGACTTAACCCCTAGGCCACCAGGGAGGCCCCCAGTAATTCTTTCTTTTGAATTCTGAATAATATTCCACTACAAATATACGAAACTTGCCTTGCTCGCATGTGTGTGATGGACATTTGTGTTTTTTCTTATTTTACCTATTACAAATAAAGCTGTTACAACCATTCACATACCACTCAGTTGGTGGATATGCGTTCTCATTTCTCTTGAGCAAATACCTAGTAGTATTACTGGGTGTGTATGTGTGTATATGTATGTGTGTATATATATATATGTACACATATATATATATACACACACACATACATATACATACACACACACATATATAACTTTGTTAGGAATGGTCATGTTTTCCAAAGTAGTTACCATCTTACATTCCGATAGGACTGTTTTAAAGAGACTGCAGCAGATGTCCCTGTTGTAAATTCCTACATCAAATCTGCTAAGTCAGAATGTTTCCTGTTCCGGAAAACAGGTTGTCACTAGTGTTACCTCCAGGGACAGGGGTGGACTGGAATGCAGATATGTCTGCGGCCAGTCATCCACCCCCAGAAGAACTGAAGTCTTCAGCCAGACTGGCCCTGGGGCTCAGCGTCTCTCTATCTTCCGCTCTCCCCACTCTTAGTATTTCTGCTGGCTTTGCACTAGTACCTGGTAACAGAACCCACACTGCCAGAGTATATATGTTGCTGAACAAGGATCAGTTCATTAAGCCATCACTCCCCTACTCTTGGTAGCTGTATCCTCATTTTACAGGTGAGAGTCAGTGAGGCAGCTCACTTTCTCAAGACTACAAACCAAGTAGGACTTAGATGCAAACATTCATTCAAAGCCTGGGGCATGACATATTGGCCAGAGAGTGGCCCCTGGAGCCAGTCCCCTTGGGTTCAATTTTGGTCTCATTTCTCTAATTTTCATGGTAGGCCTCTGAGAAGGCAGTCATCCATTTTATAGTTAAGGAGACAGCACAGAGGCTTTCTACAGTAGGGAAAGAATTGGAATCAGTATCCAGGAGGTTTGGTTCCGGAGATTGCTAGCAACTTCTATGCCTTCCTGCATCTCAAGCATTGTTATTCAGGTTGTTACCCTAGTTCTCAGTGTTATTGAGGTTTTACAGTGCTCTGACATTTGATCCTTGTTTGTGTCTTGTTTTCAAGTCTTGAAGTGGTTGGGGATACATGCCCCAAGATAGAATCTTTTCAAGCCTGCTTGCCTCTGGCTATACTATTGGCCTCTTGCCAGTCCTTGGGATCTGTCACGCAGGCAAGGAACCTAATCCAGCAGGTGAAGTCAGGGAGATAAAGTCATCTACAGGTGACCCATGACTAAGGAATCTCCTTCAGCACCTTCCCAGGAGGATGTGGTATAGCCATAAGACACTTAAAGGTCTTAAAGTCACTTCAAAAAATCATTTGTTTTATCAAACAGATTTTGAGCTCTTTCAGATGAGAAACTAAATCACTGAGCCCACTGTCAGGGCTTAGCTATACCTGACATATATTAGGTACTGTATAGATTTCAGTTAAATGATGAATGAATGAATGAATGAATGAGTGAGTAAAGAGGCCCAGATTCTCTAAATTTAGCTTTGTGCTGCCCAATACGGTGAACATTGCCCAATACATGGCTATTGAAATTCTTATTAAGATTTGATAAATGTAAAATTAAGTTTCTTATTTGCACCAGCTACATTTAAAGTGCACAATACCATACTTGACTGGTGGTTGCCATATTGGAAAGCACAGATATAAAGCATTTCCTTCATCACAGAAAGTTTGATTGGATAGTACTGGCTTGGATGGTGGATGGGGTGAGAGAAGGAAAAGAGCTGTGTTGGGAAGACATTTATTGCCGGTTGATGTTTTAATTTGCTTTCAATACTTTTAAACTCCTTAAGATCTGTTCTCTCACTAGATTATATCACATATCACCCAATCAGAGGTCTAGAAATCAATTCTTTAGAAATCTATTGCTGAAAAAGAGAAACATATTTCTAATCACATTCATCATCTAAACTTCTGCAAAAAGGAAGATAGGAAGTGAAGGGGGAACTTAGCCTCTGAGCTCCTTGTGTCACAAGGAGCATGGAAGCAACTGTTCCAGAGTGCTTTGCACCCATGAGCTCATCCAGTTCTCCCAGCAGCCCTGGAGGACACAGAAGGGCAGTGAGGATGAGTGGCTGAAGGTCACAGCCTTGTGAAATGGTGGGGACTTGTCCATGTAATCAAATCGTAAGTATATCATAAAATACATTCCAGCAAAGAGCAGTGGAAGGAGAAAGATGGATAAAATATGGGCCTGAAAAGAACACAAAACCGGGCTTCCCTGGTGGCGCAAGGGGTTAAGTCTCAGCACTCTGAAGCTACTGTTAGCCACTGCAGCGCAAGTTCGATACCTGGCCAGGGAGCTTCCCACATGGCAGAGCAGACCTCTCCTGTCTTGCCCGCTTCTCCCCTCAGCAGTGTACTTCAGTCAATCTGCCTGTTCTGCTCCCCACTCTCTCTCTGATGAATCCTCTCATCCCCACACCTCTGGCCTACACCCCAGCTCTTGTATGCACAAATAAATAAATCTTTAAAAAAAAAAAGAACACGAGACCATCAACTCAAAAATTATGTTTTACAGAGTTTATTGCATTATTATTTATAATAACTAGGACATGGGACCAGCCTGAGTGCCCACTGACGGAAGTTTGGATCAAGAAGATACGGTATAGTAACATGATGTAGTACTGTTCAGTGATAAAGGAAAGACAAAATGTTGCTATTTATAGCAAAATGCAAGTAGTTTGAGGAAATTATATATATTAAAGCAAGTCAGAATGACAAAAACAACTATTGAACATTTACACAGCAGGTGATTTGACAAAGCAAAATACTTATTAAAAACTAGTGAGCACTAATAGATGAAAAGAAGTTTCTGAGGCTAAGAGGAAAGGGGGAGGAAGGAAAATTCAGAGGTATAAGGGATAGTGGTGGGAAAAAAATCAGTAAAAAAATATTGGACCTCAAAAAGTATCACCTAGTTAAGGAAAAATAAGAGTTAAGCACATAATAAATACACAACTATAGTAACTATAATTATAGCTACACTTGTATATGTGTTTATATTGTGTTTATATATATATATTCACACACATATGTATATATTATGTATTTACACACATATAATAACATAATAATTAGCCTTTGTTTGGTATATTAGAACTCAATAATTACTTTTGTTTATATGAAAATCCATCAAATCACTCTTTTTTTTTTTAATATATATTTTTATTGTTATTTATGTCTTTTACATTTTGCATTCCCCTTGGGTAGCCCATCACCAATTCACCCGTGATCCATCTCCATGGTCCCTTGTGTTCTTTTCTATTCCATTTTGTGCCCTTTCCCTTCCCTCCCTCCGGCTCCTTCCTCCCCCCCTCCCCCCCCACTGATTGTCTCTCTCCCACCCGGCCTCCCTATAGTCCTGTTATAAGTGAAACCATTCGATATTTTTCTCTTTCTTTCTGGCTTATTTCA